>JAXIUT010041104.1:0-12602 GCA_035586675.1 Eurytoma californica | reverse complement strand
ATCTTTTTTTTGTGGTCAAGTAGGTCGCCCTTTTAATAGAAAAATAGTAATTTTTACTAATCCTTTTTCTCAGTGTAGTAGTTGAAATTTCAGTTTTACACTAGAGTACGAAATTACTACGTGAATTAAATCGAATTAAAAAAAGAAAAAATACGTATCATTAATTTATTTTTTTTAAATTTAAACAATATAATTCTTCTTGTAGTATTTTTTGTTTGTAAAAGGATATTGATAATTAATACGTCAACTTAAAGTTTCGTAAAAAATAAAACGGTTTGAATCGTGAAAGCAGAGCGCGAGTGTCGTGCAACGGCGACAGGTCGCGGCATAAATTTGTCGGGACCAGCGTAAAGCCTTTGGCAAAGTTGACAGAGACGGAGAGCCATTGGGGTCGGACGTTAAGAGGGACAGCGGCGAGCGAGGGGGGCACACGTCGGCGACACCTCCTGCGGGCACGACACGACAATTTGCAGGGGAGGAGAGGTAAGACCGCCGCCGCGAGCCCATAATTCCCATGGAGGCTACGAATAGCTCCGAGATAAGAACCGCCGGGGCCGAAGGAAGACCACTGATAGATAGGGCCGAGAGCGAGGGCCAGTTTTCCCCGAGCGCTGTACCCTTCAGTTGGAAAATAAACGCTCGGCTTTCTTCGCTTTAGTATGCACGGATTCGCCAACTGACCTACTAACATTTATTTTCGTCGGGGTGCGAGGGGGAGGGAGATCCTTTTTATCGCCGACACAAAGGAAGCTGGAATCAATACCGGCCGCTCGCGGGGCGAACCGTTACCTTGCGAATGATGCACTCGACGCCTTGAGAAAGGGGGGGATTCCTCGAGGAGCGATCGCCTCGCGTAATTGACAGGCAGCGCGCCAGTCGATAAATATTATTAAGCCATTGAGGAGTGAGCTTCTTCTTCGTTCGCGCGAATCTCATCAGCGGAAAAATCAACGCGAACCAAGCCGAGTGCGCTCCTTCCAGTGATCATTTAAGGCTTCTCGAAGTTTCTAATGGCACTTTATCTTGCCTTAATTATTGTTTTAAACTTCATAAAGCGTAATTATCTCGGATCCATTGCAACATGCAATTAGTTGCGTAAAAAAAACTACGTCGTTGGAAAATAGTTGATTTATATGATTATTTAGAAGGAAAGTGTAAATTTAAATCCCTTACTTTGATTTTTTTTTTAAACTATTAGAAGTGTATTGCACTGCGTGTGGTCATCCATTTTTTGCGAATCTTTAATGATAGATTCAGTTGTTTATGTCATTCTATTATAGCTATGTAATTAAATATCGGATTCAAGAAAAAATATCAATGAGTGTTTTACTCAAGGTGGTATCAAGATTTTTTCATACACTCGCTCCTAACGAAAAAAAGCTCATTTCATTTTCCCCGTGAACAAAAGGACATTTCCCTTTTCTACCATAAGGAAAAACACTTTTATTTCACCGCGAAGAAATCTTTTGGATGTTTGCTTCAAATGCATCTTGATATTCTCAAGAAAAAAGCTCATTTCGCACACTTGGCAAGTGTTTAATTTATCTTTGCAATCCTGCGAAATATGTTAATTTTCGCATAGAGCCTAAAACGAGTTACTATTTGCTATCAGCAAATTCAAATTCGCTTTTTTCCTTACGACCGACGATATATACCTATATTAGTATAATTGCGCATCGTAAAGTCGTACTTTGCCCAAGTGCATAATCCGATTCGAAACCTGCGAGAGAAAGCAGCGAGATTGACACTGCAGCTTTCATCGCGCACTTCCGATTTTCGCAAAAGCGAAACTCTTTCGGACCTCGCGCGGGAGGTAAACGATGCAACGCGGAGCCGCGGAGGGCACTTCGCGGTGCGCGGCGTCGCGCGTGGGAACCCGCCGCGGGAGGTCAGGGAGTACGGTGGCTTTTGTAATGACGATACGAGCCGCCGCGAGCGGCGCGCACTGTTACGGCATTATGCCGACGCGCATTATATGTACACAAAGAGACGGGGCTCATCCGCGCGCCGAGCGATTTTGCCGGACGGCCTGGAAACCCTTTCTAATCCACTTTGCGCCGCTCGTACGCGCCACATTTTTAGCCTCGTGTTCTGCATTCTTTTTTAGCGGGGGCAGCGGGATGGTTCTACGGATTCCTGTCAATTTTGTGGGCATTTTTCAGAAACTTTGTAGAAGTGGTCTGGTATAACATTTTTTTGTCAGTTTTGTGGGTTTCTTCTCGAAATAATTTTTTTATATTTGGATAGACTTTTTGAAATTGTGTGTCTGCATATTCCATTGAAAAAAAATGAACATGTTCATTACTTGCTCAATTTTGTTTATAAGTGCAAAAAGCTCCATGCATACCCTACTTGACCAAAGTAGTTGTCAAAGGCTCTTTTTCTTTCTTAAGACCTAAAAAATAAAAGTTCTTTTGCAGAAAATGTTTCAACTAATCCTTTCTAAACTGCATTATAAAACGTCAACAAAATCACTTTATTGGGTCATATGTCAGTTGAAACCCACCATATGTTTTCTCTCTCAATATGATTAAATGATTCATCGATAAGTAATTCACTAATTCGAATAAGTTTCCTTTTACTTATTTAATAAGTGAATATTCTATTATTCGAATAAGTGAGTTATTCTCTTATTAAATATGAAATGTTTAATTTTGTTTACTTATGTAATAAATGGATATTCACTTATTTTGCAGTGCACATTCACTTATTCGAATTAATAAACGTTTTATCACTTATTCGTATATTTATGGAGAATTAAAAATTTCTGTTTTAATTGGATTATAATTTAGACGTTGAATCTTTAGCCTAAGAAATTTTTAATAATTTGATGAAAAAGACGCTTCCTTGCCCAGGAATTAATTTGATTTTTAATCCTGTTAGCTATCAGCGAACTGGAGTACCCCCGACCTTAATGTAATTAATGCATTAGCGTCATCAAAAGCAAGCAATTTACCGGAGAATGATTATTTTAGAAATTGGCCAAGTTACGAATATTTAAGCAGCGAAATCATGCTCCTACTTTTTGCAATAATCAACTTCGGAATTAGGTTAATTGAAAGCTCTTTCCGCCTTCCCCTTACATAAGTTTGCGCTGCAAAACTTTTCAGATAGATTATTCCTGCAACTTGGGACACCGTCCCTTGCGCGCGCTCCACTAGCGCGAACTTTTAAACAGCCGTTATTACTTTATCACTTTCTTGGAACACCTAACCGGCTTCATTGTTTGCTAAATTAAATTATTTATTATACGCTAATCCTTCATTGTTCTCGTCATTTTCACCATCGCTCGGCCGCGCGTGAGCACCGCGAATGGAATGTTAATTCCTTTCCGATTTTTTTTTTTCGCGGATTCATACCGTAGGTACGTGCGTAATGTATACGCTAAGTGGATAAAAAAAGTGTCCGGCGACAGACGTCCCACGTCCCGGCGGGAACGACAATGGGCCCGCGGCGGCGTCGGGCAAAAGGAGCGACTCGGCGCTAATCCGACATCAAAGACGTGGAAAAACACCCGCGCAATTTATGCGACCGAGCGGCGAATAATTGAGGAAACGAGGCGGCGCGTGTGTATAAGAATACAATCAATTAGCGCGGCTTCATTAGCGGACGGTGCGCGGGGTCAGTCAAACGAGCGGCGCCAGAGGTCGCCGGAGGTCTCGGTTACTGGGATCGACCGTTACCACTTCGTGGCGTGCCACCGGAAACGCGAGCCTCGAATTTTACTCCCGCGGACCAGTAATTCTCCTCTCGGAGGAATGCGGTGCTCTCAGCTTAATAAATTAATAATACGCACGTAATTGATAACAGGAATTTTTTTTTATTGGCGCAGAAGGGGAACGTTTTTTGGCTTTCGTGCGACGCGATTGATCAATTACCGATTTTATTAGGCAATTTCAGAAGGAACTTTCTCGAGAACCGGGGGCCGTAAATTCCGGGCGCGCGCGCCACGTGCGCCCGGGAAAAATCCGCCTCGTGGAATTTACGATCTACCGGGACGCGTTTTAATCATCGCGCGATAATCGCGATTTTGACGATGTGCCCGAAAAGCGGGTTAATGAAGGGAAATACGACGTAACGCAACGAGAGCGGAGTTTGCGGGTCGGCGGAACGGGGGGGGAGAGACGCGGAGGAAAATAACGGGCGCGACGGAGCGCTGGAAAAATAATGAACAAGAATTTAACTGCGTGGTTACACATTGTTAAACGTCGCGTGCCATTCTCATGCGGCTTTCCCGTACGTCTACTCGCGTACATAACAGCGCGCCGTCCATTTTTTTCCATATTCCGCCGTCTTTCTCGATTCTTCGCTTTTTTCTTATACGGGAGTATATACCCAGTGTCTTGTCGCATCCGATCGCGAACTTCGGGTAACCGTTACGTTTTATGTGTGCACAGACGGTTTAACCTACGACGACTCGTTTCTTAAAGGTCGCCGGTGTATCCCATTCTCTCGTACTTTGTTGCTTTTTTACGTGCGAACTTCATTGAGCTCTCAAACCTACAGTATTTTTTTAACAGCACTAAGAACGATCTTGAAGGTTTAATTTAATTTAATTTAATTTTTTTTCTTTAATTTACTGCGGTAAAAATTAATATAAAATACAGAGATGATGCGAAAAACAAAAGCGATTTAATAAGACAGAAAGAGTACAATGAATTAGCGGATATACGACACACATGTTGTGAAAGACAATAAATTTTATTAAACTTTTATCTCACTAATTTATTTGATATCATCAATTTTATTACACCTTTAGCGTCCATAGATAAAAATGTTGTTTATTACATTTCAAAACGAATTATTTCTTAATAGTTTCAATAAATGAATACTACTACCCGTTTTAATAAAACAAAAATTGAAACAGATTTTCAATTGACTATCCTTGATTTTTGTTCTCAAACGAGCAGTTTAGATTAGTAAAGAGTAGCAAATAGGCATGTGTCATCGTCGTGCAATTATTTAGACTAGTAAGCGGCAGTTAAAGTCACTCGAGCGCAACACTTCTGTCCCTCGATATAGTACATAAAGACGTTGAACGCTCGCGCGACCGTGACGCTAAAAAAATTCGCACCATAATACCTTGCTTAGAAAAACGAAGGAAAGAACAATCCACGCTTGGCAATTACCGCAACCTCGCCGCGGAAGATCGTCGCTCTCGCGCCTCGTAAATACCGCTAAAGTAAATAGCATAATTCAATAACACCGCGAGTCGACGCGTAACGACTCGGACTCGGCGTATTTATTAAAACGTTCATTGCGCCGAGTCCGGGCGCCTTTTAACTGTAAAGGCGCTCGAAACTCACCGGTGAGAGGGAGAAGGAGGAGGGACACAACACCGTCGCTCGACCGTTACGCTTATTATTTATTTATGAGATAAGGGCCGGCCGATCTCGCGCTCGCGCATCATAACGCGGCGATATGAATTTTCCGCGTTCGCAGAATGCTGCCGGGGGACACCCGAAGCCGGACGTCGTGCTTATCGCCCGCCGCTTATCGCCCATCTCGTGTTATACGAATCGCCCTGTATGTACACCTCCTCGCAGCGCGCGAGCCTCCCCCGTGAGCGTGCAGTTCGATTCCCGCTGTCTCCGGAGGCGCGGTATAAATTATTCATCTTAATCCGGCGAGTTGACGCGAGGCTCGAAACGCGAGCGGGAGAAAATTGAATTCCCGGCTTGATGAAGCGGCTAATCGACGGCGGGTACGTACAAGGGGGGGGAAACTGCGAAGAATTCAGCGCGCTCGCCGGGCTGCATCGGCCGCGAGGAGTGTGTAATTGCAATTGAGGGAACTGATCGGACAGTATCGGCAATTACAAGGTGGAATGCGCGCACGCACTGCCCCCCCATACAAACGACTTACAAAAGCCGCGGCGGTCGCGGGATTCCCCTCGCCTCGTCCGAGCTGCATCGCCGCTCATGCCGGGAGTGCGCCAAGTCCGCGGGTCGCTCGAGTTCCCCGGCGTACTTACGCGCACCGGCGTTGCTACACCGCGATACATAGTTTACGCCGAGATAGTGCACGCCGTTTTTCTTATTTCTCTGTCTTTATCTGATAACTGCGTGATTTAGTGGTTCTGCAGTGAAGTTTGAAAAATAAACGTTTCTCTTTTAATTGTTTACTTGTTTACTTAGGTTGGAAATTTTAATAAGCGTCAAAGTTAATTTGTGCTATTTTTTTGTTTTTTTAGTTTATGCACATATTATATTTGTTGTATTTTTATTTTTTAAATGATCTATATGTCATTTCAAATTTTTATTCTTAGTATTATGAGCTTTTTTAATTGATCATTAAATGTACTGAACACTGCGTAGTGGGTGAAATCTTATATCAATTAAATAAAATAATTATACCGTTTTTTAACGAGGATGATTTTTTGTTTAAAATCAAAATACAGCTTTTAAATTCTCTATATACTAGGGGAATGTTTTCATTAAAATTACGGCAAAACTCGCTGTAAAAAGTACATACGTAAAAATTTCAACTATGCAATACTGAAAATATTTTAATTTATCGAATCTTACTGGTTCGCTGAAAGCTCCGAAATTTTTACTAAAAAGCTCCACACTCATTACTGGAGTAGCTCCGTAATTTTAATCAAAATAAAGAATAAATCAATAAGTACGCTTTAAAACAGAACATCGAAAAAAGCTACAATCAATTACTTTTGAAGACGAAAGCAAACCGAATTGTTTCACGAACAAGTCGGCACGATCGATTTACGCGCAATGACCTATAACGCGGCGCCGTGGTCGCGCGCGTATATCCGCCGAGGAGACAGCCGAGCGGCGAGCGGCATCGGCAAGCAGGAGGCGGCGGAGGCGGAGGAGGAGGAGGAAGCGACTCGGATCTCCGGCGGAATGGAAAGGACCACCGAGCTCGGGGACGGATGCGCTCCGTGCGACAAGTAGACACGACGCGCGCGAGCACGCGCTCTATATGTAGCCGGTCCCGCAGAGAGAGGGAGAGGGGGGACCAGCCTTCATGAAAGGCTAATGAAGACGTGTCGCCGGTATCCGTTCCCAGAATCCCAACTCGACTCCCCCCGCACCCCCTCCTCTCACCCCCTTCCCGTGCGAGTACCCACGGAGCTTCATATTTCAGCGGTTTTTTCGTACTTCCAAGGGCTTCCGATTGCTCGCTCTAATGACCTATTAACGAGCGGGCGAGCTTCCTGCTCCTGTTGTTTAAATGTCGGGGGTCAGCCGAGTTGTTACGAGAGTACGGTGGGAGAGCGAGTTTTGTCGACTTACCCGTGATTGGGTTTACTGATTTACTGCTTTCTCGAAAAGACGAGTCAAATTAGTGGGAGTGATGGATTTTGGGCTTTAAATCTTTTTGAGAAAGCAGATAATCAGTTTGGTGACTTTTTCGTTTTTTGTTTGAAAGAAGGATGAAAATGCGGCTTACCTGAAACAGAAAAAAATGAATCGATTAAAATCGTGCAGTTTTTACATATCGTTAAATCTAAGTAAGCATTTTGGATATTGACGTAAAAAGAGATTTCATAAGTGTATGAAGGTTCATGTAAGATATAGAAATTATCATTCTCTTGGAATGTGAAATAGTGAACCATTTCATTTAAATGAAAAGCGAGTAACTCATTTGAACTCCGGTCGACTTAGCATAGTAGTACTTCAAGTAAAAAGACACTGAAATCAAGTAATTTGTCGCTCTTATCTCCTCTTTCACATTTACAGAGAATCGTATAATCCTTTATGGAAAAAAGACGCGATAAATACAAACTTAGCTAAAGGAAAAACTTAATCAACCAAAAAACCTAGAACAAAACATCATTATGCCCCACGTATAAAAGTATCAAAGGAGCTGAAAGTCAATAGCGTTTCACTGAAAAAACCTTATCTCAATTTGCAATATCACGAGCAGCCGCTAAATCTCGGAACGATTCTATCCGCTCCTTCCGTTCGCGCAGCGCAAAAGAAAAGGATGCGCCGTCGCCGCGCAGGAAAAAGCGCCCGGCGACGGAGATAAAGGGATCGCTAAGAGCGACGAAAAAAAAAGAACGAAGCAGATTCGTCGAGGCGTCCCGACCTTGAGCCGGGAGAAACTTGTTAATGATGTTTTTGCCGCGGCGTCGATATTGCCCCGCGCGCTTATACACCCAATACTCGCGGAGCATATCGAAAGTGGCAATCTCGCCGCATTTTAATTTTACGTACGAGAAAGGTGGAGAGGGGAAGGGGGGGGGGGGGGGATTCAATTTTTGCGGGGAGCCGCGACAACCTAATTACATGCCTGTAGCTTTATAATACTTTTTATGACGTCACGCCGCGAACTCTCTCGTTAAGACGGACAATTTACTCTCTCTCACCGCGGCGCTCCTCGCTTTGTGCGCGCGAGATCTACCGGGTGTACCCCCTGTAGGACTCTCACCTTCGGCGCTCCGGTTTGAATTACTGCCCCAAAATAATGTACACAACGAGCAGGTCGAAAGCTTCTCGGAATTTCGCGTCGCACGTATTAATCATCCTCCTCGTCTCGCCGTTTTTTTAGTTGTAAAAAAAAAAGGAGGGATCGAGGGACTCGTTAGCGGCGCACCGACTGGCGCCTCCCATAAAATCAGGCACGCGCTCGAATTACGCCTCGTTTAGCCGTAAAACGAGAGGCTGGCTCGATTTCGCCCCCCGGCGCCGCGGAATTCGGAAAATCCCGCGGATGAAGAGATAGGCGCGTTACACGCGCGCACGGCGCCCCCCTAAGTAGTCGCGTGTAAAAACGAAATTGCGATAATCGCCTATCGCGGCGCTTTATCGCCCACTGAAATGAGAAATCGCTTCGCGGAAGGTGCGAGGGGGAGAGGGCGGAGGTATAAGAGCCGGCGCCGAGCAGCCCGGAGAGGAGATTGCGCCCGAGACAGTGAAATATGCAAGTAGCGTAACCGCGAGAAATCCTCGGCGGGTTGATGCATTATTGCGACCAGCGGGTTTTCAATTAAAACGGGCATCGGTTACTCCAATCGCCTCTCCGACGCTTGGTTTTAATCCTGGCTTTTTAAGAATAATCCAGACGATTCAATTCGATTTCATGCTGAGGCGAGCGGGATTTTTTCGTGTTAAGAAAGGATGTAAGGAGGCGATATTGGAGCTTTTAATAATTACTAATTCGTTAAAAAGAGGAGCTGCGCACCCTCGAGCCGATTTTACAACAGATAAGCATCGTGGATGCACTTTATTTTTTTTTTTTTTTACGGAAAAAAAGGTGCGCTTCCTTACCCCGCGAACAAAAACGTAATCCTCCGGCGTCTCCATTAAGCGAAGGACTTGAGGTTGGCGTACGCGTGGCTAGGAATCGCGGCGCCGCTCTTAGCCTCGAGGCTCTCTCGCGATTTTCTCGGGCTGCTCTTATCGTCGATCGGCACCGTTTCGCCGCTCGTGCGCACTTGACCGCCAACCATTGTTGCGCGCCGAGAGGCTTCTGCCGATTTTTTTCTCTCTCTCTCTGTTTTTTTTTTCACGGAGCGCCGGATGGTTCTTGTCTTGCGCCCGGACACGGACCTTTATAATAGATCGTTTATTTACAATTATGCTATTGTTTCAAGTGTATAAGGGATACCGTTGAACTCCGGAGGATTGTTTACTAGAGATTAGATTTGTACTACTGATGATTCGTTTGAAAATTGTATTTTCACGATTTAGAGATTAATTCAATTAGATCCGTTTGATTTCTTTAATAAATACGTTTTAATAGATCGAACCTATCGATTTCACCGTAATCTCGTTTTGCTCGTACAGTCAGCATAAATCTATTTTAATATAATAACGATACGGTATACCGTTAAAACTTATAATTCAATTATCACGAACAAATTCAAAATTCATCTGATTGCAATTTATGTGAAGTGACTCTCGTATTCCTTTTACAATTTCAATGCCAATTTTAAAAATAATGATGAAATATTTGTTACGGAACTGTATAGTTAAATTACAGTATCCAATTCCTTTTCAGAAGTCAATGAAAAGGTAGCTCCTTACATAACACTGAAATTAAGATCAACATATTCAAAAAGATAATATCATGAAAATAACATCTCATAGTGAATTAATGCAATTAATTGTTTGATTGCTTAAACTTTTATCTATGGTTATATATATCAAATAAAGTCTTCAAATACCTAGAAATACAGACTTGAAGTTTCTAGGTTAATGGTAATAGCAATTAACTCTGTAATTTGTGATTTTCAAAGTAAAGCCGAGTCGGCTAGTATCTCCAAATGGAGGGTCTTCCTGCCGAAAAATATCTGAGGAAGCCGCGTGCAAATTCTCCAGCGCAAGGAATATCTGTCATTCTCGGGGAAGTTGCTCGCGGTTTCGCGAGAACCCGAGGGCCAAGGCGAATATCTGGCGAATCGCCCCCGAAATACCGACCCACACCAAGCCAGCGGGAAGTGCTCCAAGGCAATTGCATCCGTTATTTAAGGAATGATCAAAACTATTCCAAGACCCATCGCTCGAAAAGGTTGTATACGACAATCTCGGTGTTTCCCTACGCACAGCCAACCGCTTTGTGCTAATTAATCGTGTCCTATAAATAAACTAGGGAAACGCATTATAATCGACGGAGTACAAGTGCAAGTCACATCAGCACAATAAATAGACCGATCTATTATACTCGTAATCGTAAAAGGGAAACGTTGAAAGGAAAATATCTTTAAAAATGTCATTACACGTAATTTTCCTCGGGACAATCACCGCGTCTCTTGACGAAAACAAAACGAGAAAAGGGGGCTCGATCGACATTTACATAAAAGGAAACCAACCAACACAAATGAAATGTTATTCAACGGCGGACAGTTTGAGCTGTTTTTAAAAACGAAGGAGGAGGGGTACGAGTTCGCTCTCCCGAGAGAGCGCGCGAGTAACTCAATCATCGCGATTTCTCCTGCATCCTCTTTCTCCGCGGGGCAATAATCGAACAATGCGCCTCGTCACCTAAATGCTTTTTCTCGCGCGCCGTGACCCCGTTCCCCCGACACTTTTCACCTTCCCTCGGTTCGCGAACTCCTTCCCCCCCGCGCGACTCGTGCGCCTCGGAATCGATCCGCCGCTCCGAATCGCGCGGAATGCGCGACTGTCTTTGTTCCTTGCCTCGCGAAAGATGACTCTCGCGTTTGTTCGCTGCGCCTCTTTTTTAAACGCTAATTGAGCTCGTTAATCTTGCCGGTCGCGTTTTTTTTGGAAGAAAATTAAATGTGGATCGGTATGAATGGGACGATTCTTCCGAGTTGGGCCACGATTCCCTGCGCTTTCTTCTCTTAATAAGGCGACAAATCAATAGTAACAAATTGACAGAATTAGCGGAGTTGGGAGTGTAAAGAGATTTAATAAACAGTTTAAGGTTGTATGGTAGAGTTCAATTATTCAAAGAACATAGACACTAGTTTAAAAGTTTTCTCATTGAAACTGAATAAGAAAGTTCAAAACAAAGGGAAGCAAAGAACTTGAACGTTTGTTTCGTTACTTTACCACCATAGACAAGTTTAAAATAAAGGATTTGTAAATTCAAAAAGTCGAAAATATTTCCAATCTAAATTTTCCAATCAAGACTTAAAAATGATTTTATTACTGAATAATGTTTGTTATAAGTAGATATCTGCTTTAAAATCGTGAATTTTAGAATAAAATGTCAGTATCATTCAAAAATAACGAAATGAATGGATCGATTCGACGTGAATAAATGGGGCAACAGATAAAACGATATAACCTAGTAAACTTGCCTTTCATCTGTTAAGTAACCGAGTAATTGACAACGGTTACTCTTAATTAAGTGATAATTTTAGATAAATTCCATTGATTTTACTGTGTGCAAGCAGTTGATTGATACATTAAATCAAGCAATGAGTTTTCACAAGGCTCTTTACTACATATGTTAAATTATACCGTAAAAAAGTACACTTATAACATCAACGTAATCTACAGGCGTAATACTTTTTACTAAAAACCATAACTACATACATTTGAAATCACCCATTTTTACTGTTATCACGAGCGACCGTTACGACGCCTAGCACTTGTGAAACAAAAGCCCATCAATTCGCCTCGGCAGAGCGGCCCTCGCGGAATAAAGCGATAAAAGGAGCCCACGGCGAAGCTCCCGGCCTATGAAAGACGCCGCTTTGTTCGTCCGCGGTCCGTTCGCGCCTAACCGGCGAATCTACAATTCCGATGACCGGGATACTGGGCGCTGCGGCTGAGAATGGAACCGAACCGGATTCCGCCGGAGCGGGATCCAGCAACGACAAGTGTCGCCCGTACATCGACGCACCGGAACGGACTTTTTCCATCTGGCCGCCGCGGCACCGAGCAGCCATTCATTCCGCCTTTCATTCATAGATTTCGCGCCGCTGCGTTACCAGTGCCTGAGCGTTACGGCGTAGTGGCTTTAGCAGAGCTTTGATTATGTAAAGAAATTGCCATTCGACGGTTTGCGTTGCTGGACGGAAATGTAATTCAACGATTAATAGGGGAGAATCGTAATCCTCTTTTAAGGGGATGTGAAACCCACGGGTAGGAATCTGCCGTACCGACATCGATATTTTCTTCTTTTTCTCAAGACCAAAACAAATTTTCGAAAAAAGCGCT
>JAXIUT010041093.1:0-12602 GCA_035586675.1 Eurytoma californica | reverse complement strand
AAAATCATTTTAGAAGTACTCTTTTTTTGTAATGATGACCCCCCCCCCTCTGAGCCCCTCCGATTTGGCCTCTCATCACTGAACTAATTCTCACGCAGCCACCCTTCTTTGCGCCTCTCCCAGTATAAGATAGAGATACAGGCACAAAGGTGGAGATTCACGCAGTCCGACACAGAGTCAGGGTCACAGAAAAAGTGTCACAGATGCCTAGGTAGATGCAGAGGCAGAGTTACAGAGATTCAGAAACATACTCACAGTTGCCGAATTAGACACAGAGACAGAGATAAAGAAAAATAGAGACTGTCACAAAGACAGAGGCACATAGTTATATATCCAAAGTAGAGACGCAGAGAAATTAAAGCACAAGCGTTTGTGCGTTGATTTGCTTGATGAATACAGATATGCCACTAATGAGTTTTTCGTGTTTTGAGAATACGCGTGCTTTTTGCCTTTTTAAGTGTGGAGCCCTACAGAGACAATACTACAGAGTGAAAGGTACAGACAGGACACAGAGACAGGGTCGCAAAGAAAGAGATACAAGTAGAAAGTTGGAGATTCACGCAGACCGTGACAGAGTCAGGGTCACAGACAAAGTGTCACAGACGCCTAGGTAGACGCAGAGGCAAAAATAAAGAGATTTAGAGACTATCACAAAGACAGAGGCATATATAAGAAATTACAGATGGTGATGCACAGAGATAGACATAGAGTCGGTGATACGAAGTCAAAAGTACAGACGGGACACAGAAACGGAGTGGCAAAGATAGATACAGAAGCAAAGGAGACAGACACAGAGTCAGTGTCACAGGCAAAGAGATAGAGAAAACGGTGTAGACAAATAGGCAGATTTACAGAATCAAAGAGGTAGACAAAGAGTCGGAGATGTAGAGTCAAACGTACAGACGGGACACAGAGACGGATTCAAAAAGATAGAGATAAAGAAGCAAAGGAGACAGAAAAAAATTAAGTGTCAGAGAAAAAGAGGTACAGAGATAGAGGTAGACACAAAGATAGGGGTACAAAGATATATAGACACTTACAGAGACAGAGGAAAATAGTCATAGAACCAGAGTCTCAGCTGCAGAGGTAAAGTGATGGTCATAAATTCGGAGAGACAAAGTCAAAGGTACAGACAGAGATGAAGAGAATAGGACAAAGAGATAGAGATATAGACATACTGACAGAGTCAAAGAGAAAGCGACAAATAACGAAGGTAGTGAGTCGGAGAAATGGAATTCACTTTCATTTAGAAAGGGATCTGAAAGAGAGATCCTGAAGCATACAAATAGAGACAAGGACAAATGATCAGAGAAAAAGAGACAGAGAGAGATACAGAGACATAAGGTCGTAGTAATATCCAGGTAGAGATACAGAGATATAAGGAGGTAATAACAGAGGTAGGGCAGGAAGTAACTTTCTGTATCTTTTGAAAAGAATTATTTGATGTATTCGATCTTTGGGTAAAGATTCAAAGGTATGTTTTCAACTTTATAAAAATTTCATAAAGATTAAAAGAATTGGACAATTCTTTTAAACAATTACGAAAAGCTTTTCCTGTTTGTATTATTATTTCGATTAATACGAAATTTCGTACCTAAACATACGCAATCGTATGCAAACGTACGCAAAATACTTTAACATACTAAGTTATGAAAATATGCGAAATCGTACGACATTCTACGGAAAGCTACATCTATCAAAAAATTCTGTATATAAGAATTTTTTTAGTTTCGAATATACTTGTAGCCGACCGTACGATTTCGTATGTTTACGTACGATTGCGTACGTTTCCGTAAGATTCCGTAAGGGATACCACTATAAAATATAAAGCGCGCCTATCTATATTTACCTCACTCGTGGTGTGGAAAAAATAGAGAATTATTAATAAATATTAATAATGTAGGTGTCATTATTTATAAGAAAATAGTTAATAATATATATAAGTATGTATTTTTAATTAATTTAAAAAACGTAAACAAAAAATGGGGAGTTGGCGAGCGGAGCGAGCAGGGGGGTACCCCCCTAGTACACACACACACACAGAAGTCAGTGTCGATTATCCCTGCACTCGATGCAGATTGTTACCTAGGTGCGAACTTCATGCGGGAGTTTGGATCCATCCACAATCCACGATCAAACAGGTTGACGTTGGAGGACGACAACGTCGACATCGAGCTTCAGCTGGCCGGGGTTACTGAGGCAATCCCCCTTACTTTGTGTTCTGTCGGATTAGACCAAGTCTCCGCAGAACAACAAAGGTTAGTGGAGGAATTGATCGATAGAGAGGTCAGCAACGAACCGACCACTCTCGGATGCACCACGTGGTTGAGCCACAAAATAGATGTGGGCAACGATATTACTCGTATTCTATCTGCGACTGCTGGCGGATCGAACCTCGGCGACATGTCTTCTCCGATGCCCCAAGTGGATTTGTAAACGGTCCCTGTAATGTTTCGTTTAGAGAGGGGGAGTTTGTGATGGGAAAATCCCATTACCATGCGGAAACCCGGAGGACCGTGTCGCCGAGCTGTCGGTCTGCCTTCGCCGAGTATTTAGCCTGCCTACAGTCCCGGAGCAGCTGACAGCCAGTGAACTGATGCATGAGCGAGAGAGAGAGGGAGCGCGTGAGAGCGAAAAAACCCCAAAGGGGTTAAAGAATGTGCGTTGATCTCAGGAGAGTCAACGCACTAATAAGATCGCCCGATGGATATCCGGCCAAGAGAATGTACGCGACATTCCATAAGGGCAAAATAGCACGGTACGTAACGACATAAGCAGCGTGTACCATCATATACCTCTGTATGAGAAGTCAAAACCAGTAACAGCATTCTCGGTGTCTGGAATGGGTCACTTCCAGTAGACCAGATTGTCGTTTGGTCTAGAAGACTCTGAAGCAGTGTTGCCAGATTTTGAAGGCCCTTCAAATTCTTTAAATTAACATTAATTTTAATTAACATTAATTTTTATTACTGTATACATCGCTGACATAACGACATCTGTCATCACTGCGCTGGAGCGTCCGTCCAACGCTTCACCGATATGGTCATCACGCCAGATTGCGAAGAGTTCGCTGTCGCATATTTGGACGTTCAAGGAACACCTTGAACACCTCAAGATAATCTTAAGTCGTCTACGAGAGGCGGGTTTAACGATAAACAGGCAAAAGAGCAAATTTTGCCAAACAGAGATACTATTTCTAGGCGTGGTGCTAAACCAGGAAGGATTTCATCCCGATCCAGAAAAGATCAAGCCGGTACTCGAGTGCCCGGCCCCCAAGAATCTCAAGCAGTTGCGCAGATTCTGGGGGATGGCATCGTGGTACAGACGATTTTTAAAAAAAGATCGCAAGTATGAGTGGTTGGATCAGCATCAAGCAGCGTTTGAGCGTATTAAAGCTTCGATAGCCTCTGTACTCCAAATTCCGGACTTCGGCCAGGAATTTGTAGTCCAAACCGATCCGAGTGACACTGCAATTAAAGCAGTATTACTCTAAAACATCGACGGCCGCGAACACGTGCTGGAGTTCGCCAGTCGTCCCTTAAGAAAAAAGACATGAAATATTGCTCGAGTGACACGACAGCCCAACGGTGGGACATCTTGCCCGCGAAAAGACTCTCGCGACATTCCCGAAGCAATATTACTGGCCATGCATGGAGTCATGCGTGCCAACAAAGCAAGGTGGAACAGAAACTACCTGCATGACTTATGTGCCGTCGAACAGTGGGGCGACCCTGGCCATCTGATCAACGAGTTCTTAACAGATAAAGGGATACGTCACGAGACGACTCCCCCATATCGCCCCAGGTTAACCCCGTAGAAAATGGCCGGAACTCTAAGCCTCTGGACTCCGAATGCCTCTGGAAGCGAATGCCTCCCATGAGAAACGCGAAGAGGAAGCGATCGACCAGTGGGCCGAATGCATGCAAAAGTTCTGCGCGATGCTCGACATAGACGCGGAGAACTCCGACAGAGAAAGACAGACAGGCCCGATATTATAACGCGGGCCGTCGCCGTCGAATTTCAAGTCGGAGACTTAGTTTGGAATAGAAACACCGTCCTCTCCAACGCAGCGATTGGAAAGGTCGGCAAACTTGCTCCCAAGTTCGCCCGACTGTACGAAGTGACAAAAATTCTCGGCAAAAACATGTACGAACTACGTGATCAAGAAGGACGTATGGCTGCACCAATTCACGTCGATCAAATAAAGCCATACGTCCACAGCGAAGATGCTCCAGAGGATCACGACGCAGAAGAAGATGATGACTTCGAGATCGGCGCTCAACCTCCAGGGGAAGGCGGGAGTCGTGTGATGAGACTCACGACTCCATCAGCGAATGCTAATGGTACAGCGGCGGATGCTGCCAGCGGGCCAGCGTCACAAGCAAATGCGGAAAATTTAGCTGCGAACGCTGCCAGCGGGCGCGTCACAGGCGGGGAGCGCCCCGACTGTGAGTCAAGTTGTAAAACGACCACGGGGCCGCCCCCGTAAAATGGCGTATCATGTTCAGCGGCAACTTTCCGAGAAAGAAGTTGTAACGACGGGCAAGAAACGGGGCGTCCGCCCGGATTCGTAAAAGCGCCGAACACCGATCCGCCGGTGTTGCTATCGCCGTTAAGAACACGTGCGCAGCGTAGAGCTGCGAGCCTGGAATAATCCTTCCCTTCCTTTTTTTTCTGCTCTTTTCTTAAAGAGCGAAATCAGGCGGACGTCCGGCTCTTCGCCCAGAAGTTCGGAGATGAGGCACCCCACCCTCTCCGCGCCACTTCGTCGGCGACTGGAGCCGACGACGTCGCCAACGATGTGGAAGGCGCGCGGGGCGGCCGCCGCACTCGAAAGCGTCGACCCTCCGCCACCAGCGGCTACGACAGCGCCAGCGGTCGAGGCCGCCGGCATCAACGAAGAAGAGGAGGAGGAGGTGCGAGATATACCCTCCCCTCCAACAACGGCCGTTGCGCCACGAAGCGATGACCCTTCAGTGCCGGGGATCATCCTGGAGCAGTGCATCGCCAGGAGCGAGAGGAGCGTCGTATCGCGGAGTAACGGCGGCTGCAGCGGTAACGAGAGCAGGACGAACTCCTGGAGCGATTGCGGCGCGAAGAAGAGGAGCTCCGTCAGCAGCAGCGCTTGGCGCAAAGACGCCTCGAGGCCCTCCGGAAGGAGGCTCTCTTTGAAGAATTGGCAGAGAAGAGAACCGCCAACAAGAAGGCCTGGGCGGAACACCCAGAGCGCTTGTTCTGCTATGTCTGTGGCCACCAGGGGTAGACAAATCCAAGAAGTGCCCGCGTCGAGACCAGCCCTACAAATACCTCTAGTATGGCGAGGGGCAGTGCTGGTTCACCTTAGGACGGTCTTTTCTTTTTTCCTTTATATACTTTTCTGATAATACAACTTGTAATTTGTAGCCGAAGGCGTTGATTTATTCTTCTTTCCCACCGTTCCTTCCAGGCTCGCTGATTCAGCAGAGCCGCTAAATGTGACTTATCGGCGTTTGGGGAGGAGGTATAACGCGTGGAAATTCGATGGTCGAATCTCGCGCGTCTTATTTCGGATCGCGGGCTTATTTCGGAGTGCGCGGAGTGTAGGTGCAGTGCGAAGCACGGGTGACGGCGACAAAGATCTGCGGCGATCCGTCACCTCCACACTCCAGCGACTGCGGCGAGTCCCCGCCGTCTCTCGGACAATGGCGAATTTCACCTCGACTCCGCGTCGGCAAAAGTAAGTTCATTTCGTTCGGAGCGTGCGGCCGCTGCGGCGGCACTCGCGAGTGTTTTTGATTCGTGGCGTGATCGGAGCGACGTGCGGTCACCGAATTCGTTTTCGTGCACGCGCGCATTCGAGCAGGTTATTTTCTCTCTCTCTCGCGTTCTCGCTCGGGCGGAGAGAGAGAAAATCCGGTGCACTCGCGCTAACAAGCATGAGTTCTCATTGTATTCCTTTTGTTGGCAAATAAATGCCTTCTATTATACTTAGATCCCACGTATTCATTTGACGCGCGACCTTATCTTCCCACACGCCATTACCTCGTATACGCGGGCTGTCCAAGCCCCGGATACCGCCACTCTCTGCGGTGATCTTGCTGGTTATCGCAGCGACCAGCGAGAATCAGGAACTGAGCGGCCGAACTCGGCCAAGGAAATCTGTAACGTGCGCGCACGCACATATCGAAACGAGAGCGCTGTGGCTCTTGCATTGCAAAGGGCCGCGGCGATTCGAGTCTAGTTGTCGTCGGGCACCCGCGCATGTACCGCGAGTAAGTACCCATGGTTCTCGAGCGTACCGCAAGTGCGGGTAATAATTACCACAAATTATCACCCCCGTTACAAAATTTAATATTTCTATGGAGAGAAATAACACACCCTTTATCACTTTATACTGTATTTTAGGATAAAATGATGTCAAAGTTATACCACGATTTTTTCAATATTAAATATAATTAAGAATAATTAAGATTGCATTCTTATTAAAATTAAATGTAATAAGTAGAATTGTTTGTAACTGAAAAAATGTATCTATAAATCTCAAACTAATAAATCAAATAAGATTAAGAATGTTGGAAACAATATGGGTAGAATGGGTAGGAAGAAAATTTGGTGGGTAATGGAGCAGGGGATAATAAATGAAAAATAGGTGGAATGTCTAAATGAAGCGTCGTGAAGAAAAAGAAACTAAAATAAATCAAAAATCTTGATAATAAATAGGCCATATAAAGTCACACTTCCAAGCACCAATAAATTCTGCCAACAAAGAAAAGCAATAAAAGAAATCCCGTTTTTAGCCCATTTATTATAAAGTAAAAATAATAAATGCTTAATAATTAATAATTAATAATAAACGAAACTTACTCATAAGTATAACTAATTGATTGCGTGGTATTTCTATCATCCGCTCTTTCTCTTCTAGCGAGCATCGCAAATATATTCTATTAAGGCAATAATTAGATAAATCTGGCCACATTAAATTAATGACTTCTCTAAGAAATACCAGTGGCTTTTTAGAAGAGGCCACTGTCCAAATTGACGTTGCAACTACGAAATTGTCAGTTACATAAGTCCGTGAGTTATTTTCAAGCGAACTGTATTTCGATTGGCCTAGATTATCTGTTTTTTCTAATGAATAGTCGAGTGCTGCAGTTATAATTTTCGAGCGATCATTGAGTTTTCGTTTTTTAGCACCTAAAACACAAGTAATTATAATCTAATAGTAATTAAACATTTATAAGTTTAGTACTTTTAAGGAAAGGATGATCACAACAGCAACCACCATTTATATAATATTATAGCAAATGTTGCAGCGTTAAGAGAATGACGTAACCCATAAAAAAAAGTATTGTGGCACATAGTAATCAAAGATTTTATTAAATATTTTAAATAAATAGGTTGCCTAGATAATTTTTTAAGACTTTTATATGATTCTACATTCAAGGTTCTTCAGTATAGTTTGAGTTTAAATAGTTAAGTAACACTACCCAGGAATTATATCTATGTCAATTTACCAGTAACTTTGGACACATGTTAAGCATCGAAAAATATTAGAAAAGTGTCTTCTTGTTTCGGCGGAGAACTTTTATTTTATTCCCTCCCTCATTTTGTCGAAATATCGATAAAGAAATATTTTTTAAAATTTTTTATCGGAAATTCGACAGGTGGCATTCGGAGTGAATTAAATATTCGTAATATTTCCGCCTTCGTAAAGTCCGCAGGACGAAATTTCGCTAGTAATTGTATTACAAATCGAATTTTTTGGTAATTCATGATTTATTGAATAAATTTGAATTGTTTATTTACAATTTTGAGTTTGAGAATGTTACGGAAAGTCTTACGAATGTCTAATTCACTCCTAACGCCACCTGCTGGATTTCCCATAAAAAATATAAGAAAAAATTTCTTTATCGACATTACGAAATGAGAGAGGGAATTCTGACCTCGATATTTCCTCTTGTTTCCTCTTAAACTCGTTATAATATCGTCTACAGAAACCCGACCACAAGGATTGCCTATGTACAAAAATTTGGGCGATCTAGACAATGTCGAGGTGTTACGAGAAAGATTGATTTATTTCGCGAGTTAGTCTCACGCTCATCCATGGGTCGTGAGTGTGCAAGTATACGCGTATAAGACATGAGCGCGAAGAGCTTGAATTCGGATTACGGGCATTCATTTTATTTTGATACGTGTAAGTTTTGATTGGATTTCATCGCGTCGGTATTAATAATTTATTAATTATTCAGTTAATCGTGGTTCAAAATTAACCTTTCGAGGTATGGTTATTTAACAATGGCAATTAAATCTCTACATCATAGTGTCCGAATACCCCAGGAATGTCGGGACATCGTCTAGAGGGAAGTCGAACAAGCGAATCGCCAATACACAAAAATCTGGTTCTACTCCTGCATACCTTGTCTAGATATCTAGAAATACCCTAGAATATAAGGAACATCGTCTAAAGCAAACTCGGCCAAGAGGATCGCTGATCTGCAAAAAATCGTGCTATGCTCGATATTTAATATTTGTGTCAATGTGAAAAACTGGAGAAGATTTAAATTTTAATATAACGTAAAATTCGTAGAAAAAAGTAAAAAAAAATGTTAATAATACATAAAAATGTAAAAAACGTAAAATACGAATAAAACGTAAAACATATAAAATTTTAAAAATATCACACCTTCTGGTAAACTAGTCCAGTTCCGGTCAAGTTTCCATCCATATTTCGACAAACTAATGAAAAAGATAAAAATTAAGAAGAAGAAAAATGTAAAGGAGGTGAAAAAAAATGTTATCTCCCGGACCACTTTCGGGTCAGTTCCGGTTCACTTCTATTTTACTTTCAATGGACCACCGACCAATTTCCTTTAGAAAAGATCCAATTCCGGTTCGTATACGGTCCTCGTTCCTTTAAACTAGAACATTTTTAAAGAAAGGTGGAAACACATTTGTCTAGAAAAAACGACACACTGGAATATAATAAGATGAATACAAGTTAATAGGTTTAATATTTGATGGAATTTAAGACTTCGTCTATTTCCAATTTTAAAGTATATACAGAATTTTGAAAGAAACGTAACTACTAAGGTAAGATGCGTTGAGTCAAGCAGCGTCTACGATTTCGCGTGCATCTGTTTGAGTCCGAAATTGACGCCTCTGCCATTTCGCGGTGTATGCTTGTGCAATAGTACCCTGCTCCTCACCTAAATTGCGTAACAACACCGAGCTGCTGTAAATCTGTTATGCTGGGTATCGATTAATACCGACCAGGAGGGAGGGAGAGAGAGAGAGGGTCTACCTCTTTTGTATAATTCTTAGCGAGTGATTCTCGAAGCATATCGGATTCCTTCCCGTTATTACTGTGACAAGACGTTGAGATATTACTTTTATATCCTATCTCATAACTTACGAATTCTACGTTTTGCTTCCATTTTCACTTATCACTGTTGAATGTGATTGTACGGTGCCTGATTACAAATTTAATATTAGATTTTCAAAATTGTTCGCGTTGACGTCCGCCATATTGGATCGATGATATTGAATTTCATAAAACTCGTGTTGATTTGTAATTATGTTAAAATTATGTTAAGAAAGCTAAAGCTTCATGAACCCTAAGCCTAACAAAGAAATAAACAGATTCCAAATTGTTACTTCGTTTGAATAAAGAAAAATTGATAATATCAAGGTGGGTTACTGAGTGACCCAGTATGATGCAAAGAATTAGTAAATTGTTATAGGTAAAGTTAGGAATATTAGTAAGAATAAGTAAAATTAGAAATGTTAGTATAAATAAAGTTAGGAAGATAAAAGAAATATATGTAACAAGAATTTTCACGGAAAATTTGATAGGTAACAAGGCTGCATTGGTTACCACATCTACTGTACTGAATATGTACACCCAGCGGTAACTGCTTCGTGCCGAACGTTAACCGAAAATGGCAACGTCGCCAAATAATCATATGTACAAAAATTTCAATTTTCTTTTGTTTTTTGTTTTTATGAATGGGATTTTCGGGCGACGTTGCCATTTTCGGTTCACGCTCAACACGAATCAGTTACCGCTGGGTGTACATGTTTTTGACAATAGTTAAGCAGTTCCCATTGATTACGGACAAATTCTGTCACACCGTAATGAGCTGCATATTCTCAGCACATAACGAAAAATATATACCAACATTTTTTCCGTACATATATTTCTTCTATCTATGAATATTTTATGCACTGTTTAAGCGCAATCATACCTTTTTTTCCAGAAACTTTAGTTTTTCTTTTCACGGTCGGTTCAGGCAATAATTCTGAAATTTTGCGGTTTTCCTTTCCTTTTCTTATTTTTGATGACAATCCGGAAGTGGGTTCGATTGAGCCTGTATTAAATATAATTTTTTATTATTTAATTTGAATGTTTAATATCTTACTCTATTCCTTACAAACACCGCAGAAAGAATATGAAAATAAAGACGAATGCAAGAGGTAGAATTTGAGAGTTATTAGATTAAGGACGTTCGTCCCAAAATTGACATACGAATTTCTTGAAATTCTTGAAATTTTTACAAATGACTTGAAATTGTTTAATAAACGTGAAATTCATTAATTTGCCGTGAATGATTAACGCAGTAAAGCAGAGTGTCTGACTAACTTGATATCAAGTTAGCAGTACAATACCGCAAAAAGTATAAACGATAACACCTGAAATAATAAATCAGGTCGCATAATTTGCTCCATATATATTAAATATAAATAGGTTGAAAAAGATCAAGTTAGCAGAACAAATTAGCCGTATCGATATGTAAACAACTTTTATGGTATTAAATTATTAAGTTATTTTTTACTAAATTAGTTTTATGGTATTAAATCTATTTTAAACTAATTTTTAAAATTTTGTTTTTTCAGGTAATTATATGCTAAAAAATGTTTTGGTACTTGACCCACTTAAAGCTTTTTACTCCCGTACAAACATTGGGCATGGTAAACTAGTTTTTTCAGTTTTAAATTTTTTACTCCGTACATAAAAACTTAAACCGCTTTAAATTGTAAATACTTCTCATGATGACACATTAATAATTTTTTTAAAAATCAGTACCAGAGGCTAATCCTCTGAATCTGGCTGATAGGGTATATTTTACGACGTAATTATTCGTCGGTATCAAAGCTTCTTCTCTATAAGGCTTTTTTACGTGGCCCATGCTCCACGGATATAAAAAATAACTTTCCCCCTAAAGTATATTCAACGGCGCCCTTATTCGTCATTATACATTCGCTTCCCCTCTAGGGTTTTTAAAGAGGACCCACACTCCTCTGTAAAGTGAAAACAAAATCTGAAAATAAATAAACAAAATTTGAAAATAAATGCTGAATGGTTAGTCAACACCTGGCAAACTAATAATAACCTGAAAATAAAACCTGAAAATAAGAAGCAGTACGATGAAGCTAGTTAGCCTCAAGACCTGGCAAAATAATTAAAATTTGCTTACTAAGTATTTCGAGGTTCGACCCTTGCGGAGAACCCCTCGCATGCTGGGGGTGAAGCGCCCGCGTTCATTAAATCCATGCGTCGCTTTACAGTCGACATACTTTATAATCACTCTCTAAAAGAGGCACTTACCCAATGACGATGATACTCACGTATTCCCTAATGTTCTCGTCAGGTGTCCTACGTCTCTCGATGCCATATTCAGGATCCTCCGTGGTGCCGTATCCATTGACGTCGCACTTTAGGAAAAAATGGTCAAATGTAAAAGAAATCAAATAGCTCCGTATCAAAAATAGATAGAGTCATAAACCAAACGGAGTTTTAAAGCCCAGATAATACTAAAACCAGGAAAATTATTTCGATTTATCAAAACTCAATTGCCGAGCCTCAAATCCGAGGTTAAGTATCTAATTTGTGAAAAAATTGACTTTCACCTCAGATTTTATGGTGGCATTTTTTCAAGAAATTGATCTCAAACCTAAGATTTCAAGGTCGGTAATTTTTAATGCATTATAAATTTCAATATTACTTGACTCTTAAGTTGCCGTTTTGTTTATGTCTGTATCTGTTTTGGATTAAGAGATATTTAATTTTTTCAAAAGAAAAGAAAAAACATCGCATCGTTAACCAGGCAGTTCAACTGCCGCAACACCACCCGGTATAAAATAATTACATGATTTAATCATGTGATTATTTTAGACCGGGCACACTGGCTGTTTTTTTAAAGGATCTGAATCAAATATCTCGTGATCCAAAGTAGATAGGAACATAAACTAAACTGCATTTTAAAGATCAAGTAATGCTACAAAATAAAAATTATTTCTATTCCTTAAAAACAAATTATCGACCTTACTGCCCTTACGGGCGTAATTTAGACAAGCTCGTCGATGAACTGCTTCTAAATTAGGCACTCTAGCACGAATTCGTGATCTCAAACCCCTTTCGTGAAGGCGTCTCCTTATCATCTAAGCGCTAATTGGTCTGCCTGGTAAAGCATTATTCCCCATTTGTCGCGCAACCTACCTTGGATTGCGCAGGGTTTCATTAACAATGTTGCAATCCTCTTGATTCGCAGTAATCCTATGTCGACCTTGACCAGGCCTCCGGCGATAAGAACCTGTTTCTTCATACCGACTAAAAACACGTGACA
>JAXIUT010041071.1:0-12607 GCA_035586675.1 Eurytoma californica | reverse complement strand
GAGAGAGAGAGAGAGAGAGAGAGAGAGAGAGAGAGAGAGAGAGAGAGAGAGAGAGAGAGAGAGAGAGAGAGCTCATGATGATTTAGGTACGGCTAACTTTCTTGCGCACGAAATTAATTCTGTTTAATACTTGGTTCGAGTAAGAAACTTTTCTGTAATTCTGACTCTCTTAATGTAGAAGTGTGAAAAATCACTTAAGTCAAGAAAAAACTGATCCAATCGAACTACAAGCTGAGTTTTTCCGAAAAAGAGTGATTTTTTTAATATTTTACTCATTTACCTTATATAAGAGGAGATCCGCAAGTGGAACTGTTGGACTCTATTAGGAGTCTATATTGTCGATTTTTTCACTCCACAGGCTTAAGAAATGCATTTTCATCATCAACAGATCATGTAATAACGAAACTGCTGTACCATATTATGCTTATAATAAAATTAGACATTGAAACTGACTATTATCGCGGGCTAGGATACGCAGACTTGTTAAAGAGAACGTGTGTGGGTGACGATATTTTCTCCGAGTGTCGCAACGAAATCGACGAGGAATACAGTCCCTCGGGAATGTCATTATCGTTAATATTTTCTCCCGTGGGTAATTTAATATTAAGAAAATCGTGCGCCACGCGAGACTCTGTTGCGGGGACGCGGGATAAATGCGTTTCAAAACTTTGCAGAGTGATCAGTCAGATTTTTTTTTTCATAGAAAAAAAAATATCGATAGGTTCCGCATTTATTGTAATTGGTCACGGTCGGCGGGCGAGCGCATCGGTGCGAGTTTATTTACCCGAGCGATAGTTAAGATATTTATTGGACACGCTTTTGCTATTTACACGCGACAATATCGATTTGCCCTCCTCGCAATTTGCTCCGCGACACTCCCGTCGCCGATAAATAAACGGGAGTAGATCGGTATTTTCGAAATGTACAAAACGGCGCTAATTTAATTTCACCCCGAAGGCGCGCGTCTTACCGCGCGAATCGGCGCATCTGCTCGCGATGCCCCCGTAATTCGTTTCACTCGATGACGACACGAGTATAACGTTTACCCGCGAGCTAACGGACTCAATGAAAGAGACTCGTAAAAGTCCAGTAAATCCCAGCTGGCTTCTAATTTAAGCTGCTTGGTGTCTAATTTTAGGCGATCGCGCGCTGGAAAAACAAAAGCATTCCTCGCGCTTCGATAAATAACAAAAATGGATTTTCGTTTCCCACTGCGCGCCCATTTGGCAGACGCACACACGCGTATTTATAGCGACACCGCGGGGCCGCATCCGCGCAAATAAGTACTAGCGCGTATAGGTACACGAGGTGTACCGTCCGCGCGCAGCAGCTGTAAACCAGTTCGCTGCCTCGCACACACACTTACGTGTACACACGAAAGTCCTTGCGTCGCAGGCTAATTAGCATCGGTGATTTACGTATTTATTCTTAACCTTTTCGATTTTACGAGCGCCATTAGATCCACCGCTGCTCGTTTTTACGACGTCGCGGCACCTTTTGCTTCCTCCCCCCTCGCTTTATACCCTATTCCTCCAAACGAAGGAGAGTTCTGCATCTTTCCCGATAGGCCGAGAGCCTCGAAATTCGACAAAGGGATAAGAGCGCACCGGATACGCGCGCGAAAGAATTGTCAAGCCGTAAAAGAGCGGGCCTAATAAAGCTCCGCGGCGGGCGCGGGGCTTGTCAGCTTTTTGGCGATAAAAGCTGTTCGCGATTTAATAACGCGAAATTCATTTACTGCCGGGCGACGCGCTTTTTACTCCTCCGCGAATGGCCTTTAAAAGGGCCCCGTATAAATAGAGAGAGGGGCAATTATCCGGGTGAAAAAGGTGACACGGGCTACCTTTATGTCCGCCGATACTGTGAATTTCGAAATAATATAACGAAGATGACGACGTATTAAATGTCCTTTATGGCCTTTAATAAAAAACTGCCCTGCAAAGTAATTTTCATTTATTTTGGCTGGAAGAGACGGCTTAAAGGATTGCGATCGATGAAAGTCCGCAGTTAATAAGAGAATAGCGCGATTAAATTATTATATTTTTGTGCGAAGGAGTATCGATTTATTACACAGTTATTAATTACACGCGCAGCTTATCCTGCAGATCTAATCTTCGAAGAAAGATTATAAACGAAATGATTAGCATAAATTAAGTTTTTTTATTCTCCTCAAATCAATTTCAGCAGCTTGTATTTGTACAAAATATTATACGTAAGAAACGGCCGTGTTGACTGAATAAAACTACGATAACATGATGTACTATTTATTTCACCTGTCATGATGGAATGAGTTATTAAGTTATTAACGATTTGCTGAATTACTAAAAATAAAAATCAGGTTAATCTCTTGATGAAATTTTCAGATTGACGTGCCCCGAGCCTTACTTCGTCAGCGAGGGCCTCTTCTGCCTTCCGGAGGAGCTCGAAAATACCCGCGAAGTGACACTGCACGTAATCACTATTGGCAAATTTATCAGCGACCCCACCGAGGTAAGCGAATCACCTATAATCCAATTTATAAGTAAACCCGGCGTCAATTATGAATGGACTCCTCGGCACCGGTAATCGCTGTCTTTGCTCGACAAGAACAAAATCAACATTTAGCCGACGTCGGAACATCGCAAGACGCCGCGCCAGTCGATTAATATGTGATACCGATGAATATGTAGCGCGACGATTTTGGAGTAACCTCGAATTGACCTCCTTCTCTTGTGCTTTTCCTTTATTTACCGGCTGGAAAGAAAAAAAGAATTGGGTTATTCTATCAGTTTGTCGCCGTGGAGATTGAAGAATGAAATTAATATTGAATGAGCGCAAAATATCGGTTGCATGTAACCAAGCGCTTATTGCAGAATCAAATTGGGTTACATAAATTCGTTAAGCAATAGAGACGCGTTGGTTTTAATAGAATTGAGCGGCTGACACCGTTTCAATAAAATCCAATACTTTGTCCAATTTTTCATTTATAAACTTATACTTAATTTTGTTTCCTCCGTAACATAACAAATCAATATCATGTTTTTTTAGCATTCGTATGACTTGTTCTGAAGTTTATTAAAGGGACTGTCTTTATTATTAAAAACGCATTTAAACAGTTTTATACCATTTTTCTAAAATTTAATACTAGTATATTTTAAAGTAATATAAAAGATGGATATCAAATTTTTATCAAGTTTTGTTTATAAAAATTTCTACAACGCCATAAATGGCAAAAAAATTATTCCCAATTATTTTCAGGGGATGCAATTATTCATATTTTATAATTAATATTTATTTAACTCTGAGACTCATTACATTATCACATGAATATTCATCAAGTGAATCCATTTTAAATCTTTTTGAATTTTTAAAGCAATAAATTGCTAAAATTTAATTATAAAGGATTATATAGGGAATCTTTAGCTAATTAAAAGAAATTATTCTAATAAAAAAATGATGCCATAAATTATTTTTAATTCCATTTCGAAGTTGAAATTCATTTTGCAAAATAAATTCAAAATGTATAAAATTTTCAGAATAATCTACGCTTACATAAAATAAAATGATATCATTTAGAAATACTTGAACAAGAACTTGTTTAAACGAAGTAACTAATATTTTGAATCGATCAGGTATTTCTTTATATTGGATGGATTTAACGATAACTGTTCGAGACAAAATAAACATTTAAACATTGGATGGTAACAGAAAATTCCTGACTGGGATTTATGTAAATTGTTTAACGAATAATTTTCTTGAAACATAATTTTGTTTTCATTAAGACTCATAATACATTTCAAGTTCAAAAAATTTAAGTATACCTTTTGCGTGTATTTAATTAAATCTAATCTGAAAGTTTATTCAAATTAAATATTCTAAACGAGTAAAATAATAAACTGTATGCCCAGAAAACCTATCTTAAAAATAAACATTTCAACAGCGCATTCAACTCGCTCACATTTTTTCCAGGAAGATCACTAAATTCGCCTATACCTTTATAACATAGAAAAAAGATAAACACCGCGGACGCAGTGCCTAAAAACAAACCTCCGCTCCCGTAAGGCAAAAAAGATAGGCGGACAGAATAAAAGTTGAAAAAAAAACCACCATCGACTGTTCGCCGAACGAAGCGATCCCCGGAGCGTGACGGCTATCGTCGTCCCGGCGCTCGCGCGCGCGCGCTTGAATAAATAAGAGGATCGCTAATTGCGAGCGCGAGCGCCGCCGTACGTCCATTCGTCGACCTTTCTTATCCGACGCGCGGGCGCCGATGAAAATTATACGCGCGGGATACGCCGCGCGCATAACGGGCCCCGTGTAAGGCGCTCGCGTCGAACCGCGGGCCGCGCGATAAAGCCGAGCGCGGACAAACGCCGGGTTTTTTTTCGCCGTTAAATTGATTCATCATCGGGCGGGAGGAGCGTCTAATTAGCGGCCCCGAGAAAGGACCGGAGGAGGCGAGTTTCTCGTTAGGAGGGAAACTTCGCAGGCTATTACGATGATATTGGCCGATTACGACGAGTATATGGCTTGTAATCGTTATTTCATTAAAACGCGTTTTTTTGGTAAGGTTGCATTGTAATTATTTCGCAAACTGACGGGAATTTATAAAGACGCTGAGAAATTGAAATATACCGATCTTGAAAGTTTGATATTTTTTTGAGTGTGTTTCAAAGTTTTACAAATAATTTCTAATTAATTAATTTCTCTTTTAACCTGCTCAAATCTATAAAATGAGTAGTTTTTCACTTTTTCACACCTACAAGTATTTGTAATCGGGAAATAGGAAAAGACATATTTAAATTTCGAAAAAATCGGCTTGGTGTGGTTTTTACTTTGAGTAAAAGATTTATTTTATTTATATTTGTCTGCAGAAAATAATTATTAAATAATTCAGCAAATTAAATAACAATTAGAAAAAGATTTTTTTAGATTGTCATTGTAATTATTTCGAAATCTGTAGAGAATTTAAAAACGCTGAGAAATTGAAATATACAGACCTTAATAGTTTTATACTTCTAATCCTGTATTTCGAAGCTTTTAAAGTAATTTCTAATTATTCAGTTTTTCTTTTCACTTGCTCAAATCAGTAAAATGAATAATTTATCACTCTTTCATATCTTGAAGTACTTGCAACAGGAGAAAAGTGGCCTTTAAATTAAAAAAAAACCGAATTGATATAGTTTTTCCTCTGAGTCCCATATTTATTTTATGTATTTATCTAACTGGGAAGAATGATTAAATTATTTAAAAAAGGATTTTTTTAGACTCGCAGTGTAATTATTTCGTAAACTGCCGGGAATTTAAAGACGCTGAGAAACTGAAATATACCGATCTTAAAAGTTTGATATTTCTAATCACGTCTTTCAAAGTTTTAAAAATAATTTCTAATTAATTAGTTTTCCTTTTAACCCGCTCAGATCGATAAATATCCCTGCTACTGCCCGTCCGAGAGCGAGTACAAAAAAAAGAGTGTAATCCGCGCAAATAATTGGTAGGATCTGCGCCGGACCACATAGTGGCGGAACAAGTATAGAACGGGCGTGCGCTAAAATGGGAGGTCGTATCGTGTCTTCTTCCCTCTTTCGCCCGGATCGCTAATTAAATGAAACGGCTAATTAGATAAGTGATAAAAGGTTATGGCGATTCACCGTGGCCTCCTCTCCTCCTTCCTTTTTCTCGCGGGGGGCCCCCCTCCGTTAGAACGGGGCTCTCTCTCTCTCTCTCTCTCCGCTCGCCTGAGAAAAGATCGAATCGAGCGTCAGGTATATAAGCGGTGACCTCGCGATTAATAATAAGCTCCACTATGCGTGGCGTGGTGTGTGCGTACACACGGCGCTCGGCCACGTGATTCATGTACTGCGCCGAGGGAACAAGCGGGCGAGCCTCCCGATAGGCCGCTTTCGATTGGAATCGTAAGTGCCCGGCGATTTATGATTTTCATAAAGCACAGGCGCAGCGCTATATTCGCGCGCGCGCATCAAAGATTAAATTCGCGAGGGAAGAAGGGAACGAGAGGTGGAGAGAATAATCCTCCACTCTCTCTCTCGGCGCGCCGGCGTGTACGAGTGCAAGAGGCGAGTATAAATAGAAACGCGAAATATCACCTTTTCTAATTTTACAAAGCGCGTGGGCCGAGTCTATCGGGGGGAGAGATCTCGCGCGAAACGATGTATTGGCTAATGCCGGAGAGAGATATCCGCCTTTTGCGCGAAGGAGACACACCGCCGAGTTGCGCTACACAACCAGTTCCCCCCCATCGGAGAAGGAGCCGGAGAGCCGTGCGAATAGTTATGATAATTTCGGATTCGCCGCGGCAAGGATATTTCAAAATCTTTATCGGCGCGCGGGCGATTTTTTTTTACTCGATCCCCCCGGCGCGAGGATTTGCTCTTTAGATAAGGGATTAACTCGAGGATTTGATAGCGGGGAATTAACTTTGTTTGCACCTACTGCCGCGCGATTAGCTAACAGTTTTGCCGTGACTTTTGAATGTACATTTTGTGCGTGAAATTAGTGCAAGGAAAATTTTGATTAAATATGGTTTAATAGACTTTTGAGTGTTTGAAGCTAATGGAATAAAGCTGTTTAGTATATAATTTTATAGCTAACCATATTTCTTTGAAAAACTTCGGGTATTTTTGTGGCTAAGAACTTACTTTTAATGTTTTCGAGAAGTTTTAATATTTGTATTATTTTAACATTTGCATATTTACGGTCGAAATTTATATGGTGCAGTAATGTAGTATCTGATTAAGACCACTAGGTTAAGCAAGTATCGCCAATTAGTTAGTTTTTCCTCTAACTGTACTATTGTTGGTTTTTATCGACCAAGTTGACGAGTTTATAGCCTTAATAGGAGTATGGGATAGAAATAGAATAAATGTTACCATGCAGCTATAAAGGCTTTTAACGACTATGGAGAGAAATTTTATTGGAAAATTTTGCATAAAATCTAGTAAAAAAAATGACAATACTTGTAGTAAATGTCACACACTGACCAAACGAAAGTTTCTTTAATTATAGTAAAAATTGCAATACTGTTAAACAATTATTTTTTGTATGATAAAAAAATTACTATCACTGCTATCGGTATTAGTAACAGGAGAAAAGGTACTCTTAAATGTACTATAAAATCTAGCAGTTTTTAAAAAAATCGTCTTGGTGTAGTTTTCTGTGAACTGCAGATTAATTTTACTTACTTGCTTTTGATTAGCATTACTACATTGTTGAAAAAATTAAATAAAAATGATAAAGTTCGTATAGAAAATAGATATAGAAATAATAACAAAATTCACAACATTTAAATAATTTATTTAATGCCATATAAATCTTTATAGGGAAATATTGCAATTATCGCTGCATATTGTTTATCTAAAAATAGCTTTTTACCCTGGTGGAAAAATAAAGCATATTGTAGCTATAAATTAGCTAATTTATTACGATATGCTAAACTTGTAGCTATAAATATAGCTATAATATCGTTAAAAACGACACGAATTCTACTTATTTAAGTTTATTAAATTTAAACAATAATTGATCGAGATAAGTAATTGAAGCAGCTTGCAATTAGAAAGCTTAACAGGGCCCGATTTTAGGTTATGTTTTTTGTTTACATAGTCGTCAGCAGTCGAGAATACTTTAAATATATTTTTAACTATAAATTAGCTAATTTATAGCTAGAAAATAGCTAATCGTTAGCTAATTAAAGTTAGCTAATTATTAATACCTGGACTATAAAAGATGTTTTATTTTCCACCAGGGTTAGTTTTCTTATTATTATCAATTAAAAATATCATCAAAATCATTTTTTTAAAATAAAACACGAACATTGTATTTTTATAAGTATGCAACTACTTATGAATGTCAAGATCCTATTAAGGAAGTGCATAAGAAAAACAGATTAGACCAAGCATCCATAAAAGCCACAACAATTTTACAAAAAATATTACAAGTAACGTAATTAAACAAAATAACTGTAATCGCGTTCTAACGGCGACTCGCTTTCAACAAAAGAAGCACGCAAAATCCCGAAAATTAAATATCGCAAAAAAGAAACCGAATGTTTTCATTCCGAGGCAGCGTTTTGTCACGCGAGGGCCTTGCAACACACGTCCACGCGAGATCTAGCATCTAGTCTCGTTTTCGCACGGCTCATTACCTATCTGGGATCCGCGGTATGATATTTATGCGTGGGGGCCGCCTCGCGCACGGACAGCCCCGCCGCCCCGCGAGATAGTTATTATAATTGCTTGTCGCTCGCCGCGTGATTTATGGGGGCGCGGCTCTAAGCGCTCGCTCTTTAGCCGCTAATCTCGCTCCTTAATAGCTACCGGTGCCGACTCGGGTGGCGGTAGTGCGCGAGGACGTCGAACGCGCGACGACCTCCATCGCGGGGAGAGCCTCCTCTCGAGAGGGGGGGGGGGAGGACGAGGGCCGCGAAGTTATTTATCGCGGGGCATAATTTACGAACGCCCGGTAACGAGATCTTTATTAGCGGATTAACATTTTTATTGAAAACAAGAGTGATGCGATTTTTGGCGCTTTTTGCGAATTGTATATATCATCTTTTTAAGGGGGCGGCGATGCATTTTTTTTTTATGCGCGCTCGCTAATGTGGCATGTTGATGGTATCTGGCCTAATCCTTAACGATACTGCCTTTTAGAAAGCTGAATGTGTATACTAAAAGTTGCTTTAATATCGGCCGGGAATTTCTCGTAAAAGATCAAGGAGCGAAAGTGTACACTTTTTTTTCGTGCTGATGCAACATTTTCTTTTCTTTTATAATATACTTTTGCTAATCTTTATAACGGCCGTCATCTTTTAAAACGACTCTAAAACACCGAATTAATTTCTTCTTTTTTTTTAAATACCGTCATCTCGCGTACGCCGAACAAGTTATTTTTATTGGTGTAATAAGCATCGAGATACATCCTCTTGAAATATATAGTTTTTTAATTCTTAATGAAAAAATAAACCCGACTAAAAATGAATTTTGTATAATTTTTTTAATTTACGTATAATCGCCTTATATGAATTTATCATCGCTTCCTACAAAGTAGATGCTAGTGCACATCTCAAAAGGACCTACTTTAATTTGTCATTTTTAAGCAACTAAAGTAAATTTTTCTAGAACCCGATTATATCTCGAGTTTTTTTAGCCCTAAACAATTTTCAATGATAGAAAAATTCAGGAGAGTTTCCTTAAATTTGAGGAAATTCTCTTTTACCGTTTATGAGTAAACTAAAATAAAGAAACTCGTAAACGAAAAAGATTCTAGAGTTTCTTCTTTTTCGTTTAGGAGGTTTTCCCATGTTTGAAGGAGAAACACCTGATTTATGAAAAAGGAGAATTTCCTATAAGTTTGTAGGAGAATCTTCGCAAATTTAAAGAAACTCTCCTGATTTTTTATATCAGTGTTATCATACTCTGGTACTTCAAAAACGAAAAATTAAAATAGGGCTTTTTTGCGACGAACTAGTTTTTAATCCAAATATGATTAGAAACAGTCATACATTATTATGTGTATAATTAGATATATTCTTCATGAATAGGGATACATGTTATATTACTAAAAAAAATTAATAATTTCAACTAAATGTTTCATTAAAAGTTTGCTCATAAAATACATTTATGTTCAAAAAATTGTTTAGTTGATTCAAAGGCACATTTAAAATAATTATTTAGTTGAAATTACGAATATTATTTGAATCTACAAAATTCATTTTTAGCAGGAAAAAAAAGCCGACGATAAGCCAATTGCTTCTATTCGCGCTCGATCGGCGTAGCATCCGAACCCCTGCAACGTCGGTTGCGCATGCGCGACTCTCACGAGGAAGTGCACTCGACTAAATTGCTCAATTCAAAATAATGAAAACGCGCCTTCGCGAGGCGGCCGGGCTCGTAAAACTCCTTCGCCGCGCGCCATCCATCAATATTCAATAACGAGCGCGCATCCGAGCGATCGGGCGAGAACAAGGCGCAGCCCCCCCTATACACCGGCCGCGGGAGATTCGCGCGTAACGAGCCGAGCGTTACGCGTCCGCGGCTGCGAAATGAGCCATCCGCCGGGATGGAAAACGCGAGGACCGGGACTCCGTACGGCGCGTAAAATAGAGTCGCGGTGCAGCAGCAGTGCATTTGCGCTACCGGGAGAGAGAGAGAGAGAGAGAGAGAGAGAGAGAGAGAGACGCGTGTAACTTACGGCGCCGCGTGCCCCGCGTCAGCCCGCGAGATTACGCATGCCAATTAAAGCCTCTCGAGGGGGATTATCAATTTCATCGGGATCTCCGAGAGATGTTTGCTTTCTCCGAGACGCCGAGCTGCTGCATTCCAGGCTGCTTTGAATAGACTGCGAATTTTTTTTTTTCACGAGTACGCAGAGAGAGAGAGAGAGAGGAATGTCTGGTTACGCTTGTTTCGCATGTCGGGCTGAGGAGCTCGTTGATGAAATGAAGTCTTAGGCGTAATTTATGCTGGGGAGTTCTTTAATCGACTAGTTGTAGGCATGCAGAGACAGGTACATTTATGTAAGATAAATAAATTACATTTTACATATGCGTGTCTTATACTATTATTATTTTTAAATTTATCAAAGAAATACGAAAAGTTTACGTTTAAAGTTATTTTTAATCTTTTAAGAAGGATAGTAATTTTATTACAAAATTTAGAATAAATTTAGCAAAAATTAGAATACTTCATAGTAATGGATCCGCAGACTATAGGCAAACGAAAATAATTACCAGACTCTAGTAAAAATTGAAATGTTACCGATTAAAGATTGCAATGCTTCTACTAATTTTTATAATACTTCTTCTCGAGCTTCTTGTAACGATTAGTAGATTGTTACCTGCAAACGGACAATTAAATGAAAACCCTTTAAAATTACGATGGTCCAGTGGACTTCAGATGTGGTCCGCAATTTAATAACAAATTAAAATTGTTACATCTGACGATTTATGTATAAAAAAAATCTCAATTTTCCTCCTGAATTCGCAAATTCTTCTAGTTCAATTTAGTAATTTTCTTTTCTGTGAACTAGAGTTATTCTTATATTAATTTGATTAATTTGATTAACTATTCACTATTTTTTACCAAGTGTGGAATAATGAGATTACTCTTGGGTGATCACCAGTGATGTTGAAAAAATTCACATTAGTAATTTTTAGAGTCATTTTTACAAATAAATTTTCTACTATCAATTGTCCACTCTACCATGGCAGGATGTTTTGAAGCATTTGTGAAGCAACTTGATTAGTTAATAAGAACCATCCGGTTGGATGGCGCCAAAATTCAAAATGATATTTTCATTTGAATTTTACATTATAATTTGAATCATTAAAAAATTTGTTGTACGTTTAAATAGTTTAATGAAGTAATTGACAAATTTTTAGAAATACGTTTTGTGAGGGAACATAAATTAAAATGAAATAGTAAGATAAAAATGTGTTTGTTGATAATTGAATTAATTTTATTTAATTTCAAACTTTATTAAAAGCGGTCCCAAAGTCAGCGTGCGAAGCGCGTTTAATTTAGCTAATGTGAATTAAACTGTCGACGGAAAAAAGAACGGAAGGCGTGACTAAAAGTGCAATTACACAAATTCGAACGAATTCCCAGCACTGAATTTTAATCATAATCTCTTCATTGAAGAAATCAATTCCCTTAATTTATTTCCCTCGAAAAATCCGTTCTCCAATGCACAAACAGCACTCGCATCAGATGCACCGGATAAAAAATGCCGAGCCCTGTCTAGACAGTCAATCTCATCATAAATTCACGAAGGAAAGAAATTTCTCGCCGCGGGCGTTTCCTGCCTCTCGCGTGCGCCGCCCCGGGATACCGAGAGCGAGAGGAGAGCGTCCGGAGGCGCGCGAGCGCGCGTAAACAGCCTCGGCGAGAAGACGCGGAAACCCGCGTGCAAGCGCAATTTGTCCGACGCGCGTTCGCTCGCGCGCCGCCGCACGGCGAGAAAGACGGAGAGGGAGAACGAGCAAAGGGGCAATTACGCTCGCTCAAGTAGAAAGAATTAATGCGCGGCGGATTCGCGATCCGCGCGAGTCTTCCCTCCCTAACGAAGCCCCGTTAAATTAGCATAGCCGAGAATAATGGAGCGCGAGGCGCCGTGTTTATCTCGCGCGCGCGCCGAATTAAGCTCGCGCGGCTTTCGGGAGGGGGCATCGTCGCCTAATTAAGGCGCGAGTCGCCCGGGGGTACCGCGTATGTGGAGCGCGTGCGCGGCGGCATAAATTATTCAGACGTCGTAGCGAAGCGATTAATTTTATTGGACGACGACGGGCCGCCGCCGCCGCCGCAAGTGTCCCGGATATGGCTCGTCTGCGCCGGCGACGTCGGCGTCCTCCCCCTTCCGAAAAGCCGGCCTTGTTTATCCAATGAAGAATACGATAAGACCACGCCGTTATCGGTAAGGTGCGTGCGCGTAATTTTTTTTTTTCTGTTCGGCTACTGTGTGTGCGCGCGCGCGAGCGCGCGTGTGTATGTGGGTGCGTGTGTGTATTCGTGCGTGCGTGCGCGCGCGCGTATGTGTGTGTGTGTGTGTGTGTGTGTGTGTGTGTGTGTGTGTGTGTGTGTGTGTGTGTGTCTGTGCGTGTGAGTGTGAGTGAGAG
>JAXIUT010041050.1:0-12610 GCA_035586675.1 Eurytoma californica | reverse complement strand
ATTTACATGAAAAAAAAGAGTTTCAGATTAAAAATTATATTAATATTATATATTAATAGTATATAACATTTTTTACTCATTTTTATCCATCCAGAGTCATAATTCCATCCGGAACCTGAGATATCAGTAGTCGACTATTCTTTCCTTGTGCGACAACTACAGAGCACAATTTTTAACCAATTTAAATGAGGCTTGGCTTAAAATATTTGCTATTAATATCATTTAGGGATAACTAAAGATCATAAATTTATTTCTTTTTTAGGACAAAGTAAATATGTAAAAAATGGAATTTTTCACTTTTAATGTGACTTTTAAGACACCAGGGGGGTTGATCTCCAACGATAAACGAGCACGAAAAACTAGGACAAAAGATATAAAATGTATGTGTTAGACAAAGACTGATGAGTGATCGTTTTATCGAGAGCAGGGCTCCAGGTATTTGATACAAGTGAAAAAATAACAAACTAATAGCTTTGGCCCTAAATAGCATTAAAAACAAACCTTTTAAGCCAAGCCTCATTTAAATTGGTTAAAAATCGTGGTTTGCAGTTGCAGTGCAAGGAAAGAATATTCAACAACTGATATCTCAGGTTCCAGATGGAGTTATGACTCTGGATGGATAAAAATGAGTAAAAAATGTTATATACTGTTAATATAAAATTATATTAATATATAATATTGTTGGGAATGAGGTGAGAGAGAAATAAAAGCACTTGGTTTTGTGTAACGAGCGAATTTATTTAAGCGTCCTGAAAAACGTCTACACTGTCTAAAAGGCGTACAGCTAATAAAGCCGTGCAGCGCCGCAGTCCTGCGCGGAGGGCTTCCCCCACTCTCTTACGCATTACTTATAGGTAGACTCCTATAGGCAACTGACTATACCAACACTCCCTCACGGCTACCTTTAAGTACTTACTATTTCATACGAAAATATATACATATTTAAATTTTACATAGGAACTGATTTCAACCAATTATTTACTGACTAATGAACTCATTTTGATATATATATCTAAACTTAATCTTAATCATCCCAGTTTTCCTCATTTGGTATTCTACGAACTGGTTCTTGTTCCACAGGTAGTCTATAAGTTGATTTTGGCGGATATTCAACAGTGAATCCAAAAACTTCTTTGTCTGAAACAACAAATCAAATATTAGTTACCGAAAATATATTATATGTTAATTTTTCATGCAACTTATACGCTAAAGGTTTGGTGAAAATGTCTGCTAATTGTTCTTTTGATTCAACCCATTCTATCTTAATTAATTTTCTGTCGGCGCACTCCTTCACGTAGTGTGCTTTGATTTCAGTCATATGTCTCAGAGCATTACCTCCATCAATTTTAGTACTTGCAATTGCTGCTATATTATCACATCTTAAAATCATAGGATACAATTTCGTCTGAGTAAATTCTTTTAACGTCTGACTAAGTGCAACCATCTCACGACACGCCTCGCTCATTGCTATGTACTCTGCCTCACACGTAGATAGAGAAACATAGTGCTGTTTGCGTGTTCGCCAAGCCACTGTGTCTCCAAACAGTCTGACTAGATAACCACATGTTGTGATTGAATTTTTACAATCAGCTAGGCTTGAATCTGAGTATGCGTCTATTCCTTCCTTTTTCCCTCGATAAGTTAATGTTAGATTTTTCGAATATATCAGATATTTAAATACTCGATCAACCATCTTCCATTCTATTTCTGTTGGATTTAGTTGATGTCTACTCAGCACGTTAATTGCATATGTGAGATCTGGTCTTGTTGAATTTGTCAAATACAATAATGATCCAACTATTTCTCGATAGCGAGTCGGTTCTTTCACTAAGTCATTCTGTGATTCGCCCTCTCTAACTTTACGTTCTCGGCTTATTACATGAGAATTTATCATCGGACATTTTTGCGGACGAGCATCGCGATATCCGAATTTTTCTATCATTTTATTTATGAATTTGGTTTGATTCAGTGTTAAAATCTGTTTTTCTTTGTCCCTACCTATAGTTATTCCTAAATATTCTTTGCGCTCACCCAGGTCCTTCATTCTGAATATAGATTTTAATTTCTCTATGAATTCTTTAAGTAGTTGCTCATTATTCCCGGCAATTAATAAATCATCTACATATAATATTGCTGTAACAATTACATCATTTTTAACATAGAAGAATAGACACGGATCAACAGTACTAACGATAAATCCCAATTCTATCATTTTCTCTGTAAATAATTCATTCCAACGCTTCGGACTGGTTTTTAAACCATACAATGATTTTAATAATCTGCAAACTTTTAAGTTAATCTTTCTGTTTTAGTGAAAGGCATACCTTCCGGGATCTCAATGTAGATTTCTTCCTGAACTCTACTATTCAGAAAGGCGGTTTTTACATCTAACTGATACATTGACAATTGATATTTATTAACAAATGCCAATATAACTCTGATGAGAGGAAGTCGTGTCACCGGAGCGTATGTCTCTCGCAGATCATAAAAGTTTGAGTCTTTGAATTCTCTTGCCACCAATCTCGCTTTCTTGATTGGTTTATTGTCTGAGTCTAATTTAGGTTTAAAAATCCATCGTGTGTCTAATATGTTAGGTTTGTGATTTCTTTTACTCGTTTTCGGTCTGTCTACAATCTCATATACTTTGTTAACTTCCATTGCTTCTAGTTCCGCATTTATTGCGTCTAACCATTCAACACTATCTGGCCTACTAACTGCCTGACGATAATTTTTGGGATCACCAGTTATCGTTGCCAGCAGTGCATGATAACTCGTATCACATTCATGTGAATAATCTTTATCCCCTAGAGTAAACAATACAATTTGATCTTTTTGTTGATTTTTCTTAGGTCTACCCGGTTTGCGTTTGGTTTCAGGTGCTTGACTTGCTCCCTCAGTTTCTATGTTTTCTTCTTCTTTTTCTCCCTCATTTTCTAACCCCGGTAATTTTGAATTTGATTTATTAACAGTGAATTTATCAATGACTTTTTCTTTGAACAAATCCCCATACGTGATTCTTTCTACAAACCGAACTTCTCTACTTTCAATCAACTTCTTAGTTTCAGGATCAAACACAATATATCCAGTTGGCATGTATCCAACTAAGAAGGTTTTAATTGCTCTACTGTCAAATTTCTTATCGTTCAATACTTTAGCATAAGTCAAGCATCCAAAACGTTTTAGCTGATTTACGTCGAACTTAGCACCAGGAGCCAGCAAGCTGAGGGGTGCCTTCATATCTAGAGTTTTATGAGGGCTTCTGTTGTACAGATATACTGCCACTCCCAACGGTATGTCCCACATGCTTAGTGGTAATCCTGAGTCCAAAAGCAAGGCTCTAATTTTCTTTTCAATCGTTTGGTTAAAACGTTCGACTACTCCATTATGCTGTGGAGTACCTGGGCATACAGTCTGCAATTCTGCGCCAAATTCGGCTAACACTTTCTTTGTTTCCTTGCCTGTGAACTCAGTTCCCTGATCGCAACTCAAGTAACCGAATTTTATATCTTTTCCTACTAAATTCCTAATAGATACAATACATTCTTTCAACTTAGCTGGTACATCGCTCTTATGTCTAATAGGATATGCCACTGCATAACGCGAGTAGCTGTCTATAAATACTACAATGAACCGATATTGTTTTGGATAAGTTACTGGTGTAATATAACCCATAACATCTGCATGAAGTCTAATTAATGGATCCGTTTCTCTACTTCTAACTTTAGTGAATGGCAATTTATTCATTTTTGCTTTGAAACAAATATCACATTCCTTTATTGTTTCGTCAAAATCTGAATTCTCGAAATCCTTAATTTCCGGATATAAATCTTTGAATTTAAACATGTATTTTGCTGACATATGTCCTAGTCTAACGTGCCAAAGTACTATGGTGTTTAATTTATGTAACTTTTCTATTTCTGGAGCTACTGACTCTTTAATTTCCGAATGAGTTGTCTTATCGCCACATATTACATTTCTATTATTAACAGTGCACAACAGGTCATTGTTATTTATAGTATGTGATTTTTCTATTTCTTTTTCATTTTGATTGGAATTTAACATTTCTGTATCTTTCCCACTTCTTGTCGCGATATTTACAAAAATACTTTTATTTTTACTTTCATTAAATTCTGACTTCTCTTTTTGGGAATTTACTGTTAGTTCTATTTCCCAGAAGGGACTTTTATACAATCCTGACATTACAATTTTCCTGTTCTCCGGATCATAAATATTTATTCGTTTATTATGTAAGTAAACGTTTAGGCCCTTTTCAACAAACTTTCTAAGAGATAATAAATTTCGCGACAAATCTTTTGCATAAATGACGTTATTTAATTCTACCTTTTCCCCATTCTTTAAAAACAACTCTACATTTCCCTTTCCTTGAAATTTTAAATTTGCATCCGAATTTTTATTCGCACAGTGAATAAATCCCGTTTTCGTAACATCTAGAGTCTTAAAATGTAGTCACGAGTTTGAAAGATGCTCCGTAGCACCGGAGTCTACAATAAAATTATCAAGATCAGACTCATTATTTTCATCAACATCTGAATTTTCGCTACAGTCTTGTACATGCTCAGCTACATTGCATTTAATTTTTCTTTTACCTTTTCCATCAAAAGTGCGTTTTCATGAACTACCAGGATTGTAGTTGTCTGGTTTTCGATTAGTCTGTTGATTTGGTTGCGAGCTTCTGCGTTCGTCGCTCTTTCCATAACCTGGTTTCGGTTTCTTTTGAGGAGGTTCGTCTCTATGTGGCGAGCCCCTCCTTGGCTTAACAAATTTTTGTAGTTCGCCACCTCTGGTACATTTGTTCTGCAAATGCCCTTCTCTTCCACATTTGTAGCAATACCGTTTGTCAGGATTCGGGCAGTCCTCTCGGGTGTGTCCTTGTGCTCCGCACAGGAAGCACTGTCGGCCTGCTGATCTCTGCCCCGAGCGGAAAGTCTGCACATGCATGGCATTTGCTGAAGTCGTCGCCAGCTTCTGAGGTCCAATCTGTAATACAAGTTTCTTTAGTTGTAAGTAATTACAAGACTTCTGCAGTTCGGCTAACACTATCTGCAGTAGCCACTTCAGGTATTGACTTTTTCACTGCTTGGAAAAACAATTTCCTCTTTTGTTCTTCTGGTATTTTACCACTTTCTGAATGCAGTTCATATGTTTGTAACGTGTCTTCAAAACGAGTACAGAAATTGAAAGCTGTTTCTTTCGATTTATCATACTTAATGTTAATTAATCTTTGATACGCGGTATGTTCATTCAATCCTATTTCTGCTAGTTTTGTGGTTTTAATTTCTTTCAACAATTCAATAGGATCAATGATATGCGAGAAGCATTCATTGTATTCTTCGTTTAAGTGATTGATTATTATATCTTTCATTCTAATTTTATCTTCCTCGAGTTTACTTATGTTCATATTTAAGCATTCTTTTTCGTCCATCAAATAGAAAAGCTTCCGTGATTTTAATTCTGTGTACAACAGATTTTCAAAAGTCTCAAATCTCATTTTTTTAGTTAACTGATACTTTCTAAACATATTTGATTCATTGGTTTTAACTTCATTATTTGATAAACTACTACTATTGTTAATTAACGAATCCGCGACTTTGCTTTCTTTGAGTGTCTTTTCTATTTGATTCTTAACTACTTCATTAATTAAGTCAGCTATGTTGATGTTACTCACGTGCTGTTTGTTCTGCTTTACTACCTTTTCTGCATTGTTAATATTAAGACTCTTTACCTGTTTTGGCGTGGATGAATGCATCTGTTCATCTTCCATCCATCCTTGCTCTTGAAAAACATGCTCACGATCGAGTTGATGGTACTGTTCCTCGAATCTACGAGCAAACTGTGTACTCGAGTTTTTAGGCTCATTATCGCTGTCGGTTACTTCTCCGTCTTCCAGCGATTTGTTAACATCAATTTGGTCAGTTTCCATTTGATCTTCTGCCTTTTCATTATCCTTCTCAGTTTCCACTCGTAATCGAAATGGAAGTCGTTGCTGATCAGATAATACAATATTCTCCTTGATTCGTATTTCTGGCTTTTCTGTCTGACTCGGAGTGTTCAGATTAAGCAGCACAGCAATTTGTGCCAAGGACTTAGCAATGTCCTCTTGACTTTCTGTGACAACTTTGCACAATTTCGTGTTTTCTTCCTTCATGCTGCGGACGTCTCTCGAACTCTCCATTGTTGCATGCAGAATCTCCTGCATCATTTTTGACTTTGGTGAGAGCGGTGCTGTTAATTGCTTCTGTCGAAGCATTACTCTGCCTTGTGCGTCTGCCAATGTGTCAAAAAGCGCATCCAGCCATCCAATGGTTTTGTCATCCAAAACTCCACTTTCTGAAAACATAAACAATCAATTAGTTAATTGCTTTAAATATTCTTCCTGATATCAGTTCCTGCAAGAACTATACATTCTTATGACAAGAGATCTATTGCTACTAAGCATTTCGCCGAACACAAGTTTCCTGCTTATAGACGAGCATTCACATCCACCCCCCAGTGCCAGTAAAGTTGAGTTTCAGTGAAGCCCCTAGTCTTCATCCCACTTATAAAAATGGCCATTACATTGAAACAGCGGTGGTTAGGACCCTCTCATCGTGATTTAAAATTTGTGCTTCGCATTGCGCTCTGTACCCTTCCAGTGTCATAGTTGCAGCTATGACACCCGGTCAACCGTCCTTCGTCAAATTTCAATTTGACCCAATGTACTCTTGTACACCTTCTGAATTTTAAATACTGATAATCTTACCTAGAACAAGTTTCTTCTGATTTGTGAAACTTAGTTCAAAGCCTGTCTCTCCTTCTGATGCAGTACTTGAGCGTACTAAATACAGTCCTTCTGTCGGATACTTTTCTGCTATTTTTAACTTTTTCCATAAGTTAATTTTAATTTCATTCATTTTCTTTTTCTGAGCTGTAATTATATAAATAATATAATTATTTCACATTCCATTATATCATTAAAATTTTAATTTCAATTGATTATTTATTTCCACTGAATTCTGTGAATTATGAATTGGTCGCATTACGCGCCTCTACAAGCGCCAAGCATTAAGCCGCACGCACTCTTTTATGCTAGGCTATACCCTATGCCTATCACACAGACTGCGCGCCACTCCTTCACCGACACACGCGCCGCAGTTCAGCGTCGCACGAGCAGAATATTGCTTCCCTCTCTTTCTTACTTATGTCTTAGTATGGACGCCATCTTTGTGACGTCAGACAGCGCGCGCAGGTCCGTGCCGGAAACTTGCCGACCGGCGTTGCTTTGAATTCGAAGAATCGAGTATTCCCTTGTTTACACGTGCTTTCTAAACTTTCTGTTCTCTTTTTCCTTTGTACTTCCGCGAATTTCACAATTAATACTCGATCTATTTCATTTCGATGATATGTTTTATCTAATATTTAACGAATTGAATTTTTAAATAACCCCTCTTTCCTTCTAGCTAACTAATTTTATTTTATTTACTTTCGCGAACACTCGACCGAAACAACTATACTTTGTACGATTTATAAATTTACTTTCTTTTACTTACATTCTGATAAGCTTGTTCCGGACACTTGCCCAGTCCGGGTTCCTTTCCCCTTGTCCATCCTGATCTTCCCTCTCACCTCCCTTGTTGTGTCAGTCCCTGCGCGTGCCCGTCACAGCCAATTTTCACTTTCACCTCTGAATCCTTCTTTTTAATTTCACACACTAAACTCGCGCAGTGGAACGCGTGCAGGTGCCCATCACCTGTTGGGATTGAGGTGAGAGAGAAATAAAAGCACTTGGTTTTGTGTAACGAGCGAATTTATTTAAGCGTCCTGAAAAACGTCTACACTGTCTAAAAGGCGTACAGCTAATAAAGCCGTGCAGCGCCGCAGTCCTGCGCGGAGGGCTTCCCCCACTCTCTTACGCATTACTTACAGGTAGACGCCTATAGGCAACTGACTATACCAACAAATATTAATTATAATATTAACAAATATTAATATATAATATTAATATAACTTTTAATCTGGAATACTTTTTTTCAGATAAATAACTGAGAAAATATGCTATATGCCCCATAGCCCCTTAATAAAATTAAGATTTTGGCCATATAAATATATTTTTACCTATGATAAGATGGATATCAACTGCTTAAATCAGCAAAATATACGCTTTAACAGGTTCTGCAGCACTTCTAATGATTTCTGAAGACTGGATACTGCTTACTTTTTTTAATTTCTGCTCCAGTTCGTCTTCCAATGATGTTTTTAAAGCTCTCCACTGGCAAATAGGCAAATAAAAATTGTCGAGAAGTACAACCCGGGTGAAAATAATAACCAGCTGTAAGCTTAGCTGCGAAATCAGCTGCGGATTCAGCTATGAAATCAGTTAGCGGTTTTATCATTTTTTTAAAATATAAATTACAATTTAAAATATGCTAAAATCACTGTAATAAATTTTATAGCACATGTTTTTCGATGTACCATTCGGATGATAATATTTTTAGGCTCGCTTACAAATTAAAAAGACCTATTTTTAATAAATTAAAGTTTCAGCGAATCTTACCTTTAAAAAATCAGCTGCAAAAGCAGCAGCGAACTCAGCTCCGCATTGGGGCCAAATGTGCAGCTGATTTCGCATCTGATTTTGCAGCTAATTTCGCAATTGATTTCCCACCTGAATTCACAACTGATTTTTTTCACCAGGGAACTCTATACTGTTTACAAAAAAGCACTAGTAAATCTTGTAAACAACGCTTATAACATTAATGTTTTAATATACTATAAAATGGAAAGAAGATTAAAAAAATATGAAATTAGATGTTTAATTAATTCATAAATAAAATCAAATTTAATATTTAATTTTAAAGAAACTTTTATCGCTTTGAAATTACACAAAGAATGAGTTTTTTTTTATCTAATAGTTTTTATCTAATATTGACTGTTGCAATGTAAAAAAGGTGTATAAGTCTCCGTACAAGAAAACAAGGCCTATGGGATCAAACTAAAGGAATTGGGCTTCATATTTAGGCTCAACAAACACCATGCAAAGTTTCGGAGAGATTGGTATTCGGGAGGTGAAACACTCTCCTGGTAAGGCCATAATTATATATTAATATTAATATTATATCATATTAATATCATATTAATGAACGATGACAGATTTTTTGTCAATTGTCAAAAAGGAAAGTGTACCCGACAATATATTGGGAAGAATAAAATTAGTGAAGTAGCAATTATCGTTTACAATTAGCAGAACCAGAAAAGTGTACAGGTCATTGCTACAGACGAAGCTCAGCAATTGTTCTACCTATGCGGGTGCAGACCTAATTATAGTTAAGAATCATGGAGGCTGGAAAGGCTATATGGACTTCTCCACAGCGAATAGAATGCAGGTATTTGATATATTAGCTAATTCAGACAATTTACCTGATAATCATTTTTTAAAACATCCACGAGTCATAACTACATCAAATAATGACAAGAGAAATAGTGTAACTATACCTAATCCACATGCACCAACAACCTCCACAGAAATAAATAATCAACATGTCCAAATCGATGAAGAGATCCTGAATGAGCCTGCTTCGAAGAAAATAAAATGAAGGTCAACTACAAAATCAAAAGAACAAGATTTAGATAACCTAACAAGTCGAATATTCCAAAACTGTGAAGTACATATTAATACTACATTAATGTTAACTATTATTATTCTTCGTGCAATCCTAAATAAATATACTTATGTAATAATATTTAATGTTAATAATTAGTATTACTCATGCAATCATAAATAACTATAAATAATTTAATAGGGGGTATTATTTGGAGTAATTATTACCCGCACTGGCGGTACGCCCGAGTACCTGGTGTACTTACGAGCGGGGCACGCGCGAGTGCCCGACGACGACTCGCCTTGAGTCGCCACGGCCTGTTGCAATGAGAGAGCTCTAAGGCTCTCGCTTGGATGTGTGCGTGTATACGTGCGCGCCGCATGCGCACGTCGCCGGCTTTCTCGACCGGGTTCGGCCACTCAGACCCTGATCACCGCTGGCCGCTGCAATGAGGTAGTGACGTGTGTTGCGCGTGAAATGAATACGCGCGATCGGTTAAATGAAAGGCATTTATTCGCTAAACAGATACAAAAAAAATCCGAAGAATGTTAGTATGAGTGCGCCGGCCGGAAGCCTGCGGACGCAAGATGGCGGCCCGCGTGCTTGAGAGGACGCACTAGCCAAGATGGCGGTCCGCGAGCTCTAGCGGACGTCGATATGCCTAACACGTGACGATCGCCGGCAGCGTTCGCCACGAATTCAAATCTACCGGTTGAGGTAGGTTGCGGCCAACCTCTCGCGAAGTTGCACTCCGCGACGGATTCTAAGTTGAGATACGAGCCGGTGCTCGTATCTCCGCGCACAACGGCTCTGTTGCGCTTATTGCGTGACTCGCTGGTGCGGACCACTGTTCTCGCTCCGGACGAGAACACGAGAGAGAGAAAATTTCATGCTCGGTCTCGCTCGAGCACGACCGCGAACTCAGTAATCGGACGACACCACGATCACGCTCCGAACTATCAACGCTCGCGGATGCCGCCGCACGCACCGAGTGAAGTAGACTTACTTCTCCAGACGCGAAGTCGAGGTGAAGTTCGCTAGCAGATGCAGCACGCTGCTGCTCATCGCTTGCTCCGCTCGCTACAGATTCCGCGGGAGATATCGGGGGCTCGCCAAAAATTTTTAGAATGATCTCAAACTAATCAAAATTGTGTTTTGAAAACTGAAAAATAATGCACATTAATTTAATTTTTAATTTGTTAAAAATAAATATTAACGTTATTGTTTCAAATTGTAAAAATTTTTTAAGTTAAATGTAAATGTTTCAAATTGTAAAACTTTTTAAAGTTGAATGTAAATACTGTATTTATATTTCTGTATGTTTTAAAAAAATGTATTATTTTCTATATTTTTGTAACACTGTACTTTTTAGGCCTACGTACTTTGCCCTTTCCAATGCTCCGTGGCCGTCAGGGGAGATTTTCCAACCTCAACCCCGGCAGTGTCCCGCCACGGGTTACAACAATCTTCGTAATTCTTTTCTCTCTCTCTCTCTCTCTCGTCGCTACTCTTTATCTCTCACTTTTGCTCGTCACCACTATCGCTACCTCCACTCACACACGCCACGGCTTTATAAATCCACTCAGGATCGCGCGTGCCCGGGACCGAAGTCCGGCACGGAAATCGCCACCGGGACTGCGGCGAACACACGAATCTTTGGCAGCACGCTGACACGCCGCCGGGCACCACTAACCACTCCTCCAATCTTACCTCTCTTCCCATTCCCGGGGAGCGCCGCCGCGGAGATGACTCTCTACGCAGAGCACTCAACCCAACACACCCACCTATTTGTCACCACTAACTCCTTATGCATGGCCGGGGATAATCTCCACATCGCCGGCGGCTTGCACCTGGGACGGAGTATCTTCACCGGCTGTGCCGGATATCCGCGGGATCGCGGAGGCGTACCTCTATGCGACCCACCGCGGACTCACGCTCATACAAATTTTCGGTCCGCGCGCTGTACGCGCGATTCCCCGAAAAGCAGGGACGCGGAGGGAGCTCCTCGATGCGTTTACCCGCTCGCTGCACGGCGCCGCCAGGCGGCAGGCGGAGATTACTCTCAACGCCGTCCCAGCCCAACCGCTTCACGGCGGTATCACGTTGACGGCGGAGATCTCACTCTCGACGCCGTCTCTCGCAAATACGCACTCCGCTCCTTGACGCTGGCTTGGTAGGCTCCTGGACGATGCGGCAAAGGCACGGCATCGTCACGGCGTCTTTGGGACGCTGACAGGTTCGGCTCGCTGCGAGGCGGAAGCTCGGAGAGTCGGCTGCCTCCTTGCAGCCGCTCCAGCCAAGCTCGGCTTCCTTCCTCGGTGTGGCTGCTCGGCGTCTTCGCTTCTCTGCGTCGTCGCTTCCTCGACATCCTCTCGGCTTCGCTGCTCTACCTCGCTGCCTCTCCAGCTGGGTTGCGCGTTGCTCCTTCAAGGGCCGACCGGTGGGAACTGACCCGCTGGGCGCGCGACTTCTCTCGGTCGGAGTGCCGCGGCCGCGGCCAATCAGCGAGCTCCAACGCTCTAGCTGTAGGCACGCGGGGCCCAGAGATATCCCACACCTTATCGGCACTCCGGTCGCGCTTATGGCCTAGCCCTTAACCTCCCCACTTCCTCACTCTACTCCATCTCTCTCTCTTCGAGCCGCCCCTTCCACGCTCGCCGCCCGGAGAGAGTCTCGTGCGGGCGTCTCAAGAGCGCAGTGTAATAGAGTCTCCAGGCGCGCGAATTTTGATTCGCGCGGAAGACTCTTTTGCCTGATTAGGCCTAGAGAAGAATTCGCACTTAGTAAGTGCAGTTCTAAATGATACAGCTACGACTGGAGCACTTACTGAAGATCACCGGAGCTGCAACGGATCTTCAACTACGCTGTCCTATATTAATAATAATATTATCTTCCAGCAGAGTACCTTAGATTTGTTTTTTCAACATTTTAATTCAATCCAAGACCAGTTCACCGAGATTAAGTCCCACTTGAGTGGAAATTCCAGGGCCACTAATGAGTTTTCTTCTCCCATA
>JAXIUT010041008.1:0-12616 GCA_035586675.1 Eurytoma californica | reverse complement strand
GCAAAATCTCACGTGATCATCACATGATCTTCACGTGACAATCATGTGATCATCACGTGATCTTTTTCAGTAGGGTAACCAGCGATTTCCCGGGTGCGGAAATCGTTCGAATTACAAATAAGTAAATGTTGAAATTTTAATTTGATGGAGATTAAGAGGTTAAAAAAATTTAGATTAATATCTCGAAGTGAATCATGCATGCTTATTGCGATACCCGCCGGATAGCGGGAGAGTAAATGTCTGGATGAGGAGAGGCCGCTGCCTCTGCCGCTGCCGCTGCCCGAGATGGTCTGGCCCCAGGTGCTTCGCTTGATCTCACGGCGCGGGAGTGCCCCAACGCAGGCTCGATGCGAACAATGTATATATCGGTCGCAATGCCGTCCACGAGTTTTACGCTCGCTTTGTAGCGTAGAACTCTCGAGCTAAAAAAAAAAGAATTCACCGCGGCACCGACGTTCTCCCGCAACCGAAGCCCACGGCGACTCGGTAAAATTAAACGCGGAGCAGAATTTCAACGCGGAAAAAGAATGTAACAGATTTTATCAATTTATATGCTGAATCTAAAATCCGAGCACGTACCGGTCGAACTGCTGCTCGAGAGAGACTGCCGACGCCGGCCGAATGGTCTCTCCGCGACGCCTTGCAGGGTGGTCCTCGTGACCTCCTTCCGCGTCGCTAATTGGTTGCGCCCTTTAACGCGCGATTATGGCGTGATTTTTTCGGCGGCAGAGACAATGCCCGGCGCGACTTGGGCTCGTGCGCGCCGCGGAATCTTCTTTCTCTCTCTCTCTGCCGCGGACGCTGCCTCGCGCCTTCTCTCTCCATCTCGCTTCTTGCTGGCGCTCCCCTGTGCCGCCTAGCCACACTCCGTGCGCTCTCGCCTACTTGGTTCCGCGGTAGGAAGGTATGCGCGGTCGCATGTGTGGGCGCCGCTGTTGCTGTGTGCGCCATGCGTGTGCTGCGGGGCGAGCGTGTGAGTGAGCGACGCTGCATGTGAGGCTGATGGGCTGCTAAGCGGGAAGCGTGCGTAAACTGGTGCGCATGGATGAAACTATGTGACGTTGCATTTGCCTGCGCCCTGTGCTATCGGGCCCTGCGAAATTTTGCGCAAGAGGTACGGGAGCCCGGATCGACGTGCTTTGAGTCCCCTCGACTCGGAGACGTCAGTTCTCTCGTTCTTCTTTCTTGCTCCGGAACTCGTACTCGTTACATTTTGTTAAGAAAAATAAAAAAAGAAAACGAGATTTGATATAATGTAAAAATAAATTAAATGTCGACGTGTGCTCTGTCTAACTGTAATTGTCTGTCTATGTAATTGTTCAGTTACATGCGCGTAACTGGTGGGCCAGGAGTCTCTCTCTTTTAGGCAGTTGACCTTCACGAGTTGACTTAACTGTCCTTATTTTCGCGGAATTTGTGACAGTGTCAGAAACACTTGTTACAAGCGAAATGTATCTTCATCCTCTTCATCGACTCCCGGCGCGCTCACCCAAACGCATGGCGGGTCACGAAGGAGGCCCAGCAAAAAAAACTCATTTATCCCACGTACTTCTCTAAACCTTTGACTCGCATGTGTTTTCCGTGTTTTATTTACCCGAATATTATGAATGAAACCCTCGAGATCTGGCACTTGGCCGCTTTCAAACCAAATCCAATCGAATTCACGAGAGACGCGTCAAATGCAGACTCAAAAAAAAACGTTATTTAAACCCGTGCACTTAAATCGGCCCTTGGCCACTCGAGCTCTGGCTCAGTGGACCCACTGGCTCCTTCCGGCGTTCTAATTATTCTCTTCTACAGCACTGGGCCCCTAGCCCTTTATGTGCCAAACGCTTTGAGGTTACTCTCTTCACCTCTTAAACTCGCGCCATAGTCCTTACTATGCACGTCCATCGCTCCCTCGAACGGAAATCAAATACCCCTTTACCTTTTTACCTAGTCCTGCATCCTTGAAATGATGCGGCGGACCCGGGCCCGACCACGTCGTGAACCTTTTTCCGTCGCTTGTCGTATGGCCAAACCGTGGCCAGTCGCTTCGGCCGCGTGCAACCGTCTTCGTCTAGACATGGTACTCGCGATGCCTGAAGAGAATCAGGAAATTGTTGTACTATCACATTTTCCTCGCGCCCGGAGCTGATCTCGCGCAGAGGTACAATTCCTGCCGATTTTTCGATGGTTTTAGTCTCTATATTGGCCCGGTAAGTCTCCTCGAATGTCTCGCCGTCCGATTCTATGTATACCCGAGTCCGCGTCGCAATTTTCTTTCTGTTCCGTTCTCTTTGCCCGATATTCGCCGGTACTTGACGCCATCGTGTTGCTAGATTCGCCGCGGTTTCCCATTACTACTTCAATGGAAGCCGGCGTTTGGTCCCCATTTCTAAATTCGACCGTTCTGACCGCCTCGCATAGCTCTGCCGCGTCTTTACTCGGACCGCGGGGGCGTGCTTCCTCTGAGGCCTGCAGGTCAGCATTTTCGATCGCATATTCCGCCGGTTTACTCACCGGCTTGCCGCCAGGTATTCCGCCACCTGGTGGCTCTGCTGAAGGGATCATTTTCGTCAGCTTCGTTTCGGATTTTATTGCTTTTTGGTTCGGCTCTATTTCGCGCGGTATCTCTTGCGATTCGCTTATTAATGCGTTTGTCGCCCTTGCGGCCTCAATATCAACCGATGCAAGGAGTTTTTTACGGAATCTTTCTAAGTCATGCCGGAGATCCTGGCATGCAGATTCGAGATCAGTCTCTGGTTCTCGTGGCAGGTAACCATTTTGCCGATTTGCGCGCTCGTAGACTGGTACCTATCCGGTTCGTAATAACGTGGACCATCTCGCAATACTTGGCTTCTGCGTTTTCGATCGCGATTATAATTTCTACCGTCTGGCGCTTCTGCCTAGGTGTTTACGTCCGATCGGTCATTTGCTCGCGGAAAATTCTTCTCTTCGCTTGCGGCTCGACCGAATTTTTTCTTATCGCGTTCTCGCTGCTTTTCCACGGCGATTCCTTCGTCGAATAATTCTTGGAGGGACATATCCTCCGCGTAACGGAAATCGCGTCGCCATTCCGGAGGCAAACCGTCTCGATATCCGTCAACCACGTCGCAATCAATTCTTTTGATCTCGCGATCGCTTAAACAACCGTTGCTTCTCATCTTTCGTTTTTCTATAATTGCTTCACGAATATCGAGCGCGCAATTGTTAAAATCTAAGATTGTTTCGCGGGGGCCCTTTCGTAGCTCGGCCAGCTGGCCGTACAGCTCTCTTAGCGTTTGACTTGGCCCAAAAATTAGGTTTGCGCGACTTGTCAGCTCGTCCACTGACGTAAAATTAATATTCTCGATGGCGCGATACGCCCGGTATAAAAGGCGCGTGAAGTCTCTCTCTAGCCACGGCGGGATCACCGCAACTGCGCGCTTGCAAGCTCTCGTGAAAATTTCTACGCGGGTGCCATCAAATTTCGGCACGCTCGCGATCGCCTCCTCCATGCAGAACGCCACCCATGGGTTTGCATGGGATTCCAGCGACTGCATCTTGTTACAGATCGTACTTGTTACATTCCGTGAATTGAAACTGCATTTCGTTTTCGGGCGCGGGTTCTTAGTTTTTTCGCTTCATCGTAATTATCGCATGCTCGCATCACAATTGTTTATTGGCTTGCGGCCGATGCCGCAGATACAGAAAAAGATTAGAATTCGAACGTATAGCCGTCGTGGATTTCATCCGACGAGGAGCGCTTCGTACAGATTTCTTGCGCTTTAAACCAATTTCCCAAGTTGAAATTGCGCTTTCGGATTCCTTGGGGGATTTTCGCACGCCGCGCCGCGTTTCCCCCCCGGGTGCTTGTCGCGAACCTGAAAGAACAATTCTAACACCGAATCGGATGCCCATCTCTTGGACAATCAATGGAAATTTCATCCGCTTTTCCCATGTGAGTGGGTGAGTTACGGAGCGACCGGTCTTCCCTAGGAAAGGTCAGCTGTCCGGTCGACTCTCTCACTCACGCGGTATTTCGTCGGATCGTTCGCCACTATTTCCCGTCGGAACGGGCACGCCTGACCCAAAGAGGTCAACGCGCGCGAAACTCGCTCGTTCGGACAGTATTTTGTATGACTATTGGCGGCCTCCGTTTCCCGTGCGAAAGGATCGGGCGATGAGCGTCCGGCACTTCCAAGAGGGCCGGACGTTCACGAGTCCAATTCTTTCGGACAGTATTTTGTGAGGCAGGATGCCTCAACTCAGCTGACCCTGCAGCGCAAGCACCCCCGTGCCCGGAAAGCTCTGCTTGATCCGAGGTCGGCGCACGCCTGCGGCCCGAAGGGTTTCGGCGGAAGGGTAAGGTGCTAGACGCGATCTCCTCCTCTCGGGAGGATTAGTCTTTCGGCCTCGGGGCCTAGTGGAGTTCGGCTCCAAACGGCACGCTGGTGCGCCTTGCGCCAGCCGCGGACCGTTTCGCAGTCAACGTTACTCGGCGAGTCTTGCAAGCAAGCTGTGTGTTTTATGCCGCGAAGCTCATGCACATGCACGGTGCTCTCATCTCACTCATACTCATACCCTTTGTCCTCGAGGACCTTTACGCACGCCACGCAACGCAAACACAATCTCGTTGATGAACGCGAGACATTCCTCGTATTCGCCCTTTGCCGTGAGGTTTTCGGCGATGGACCCGGTCTCGATTGTTTAATGCCACTACTCGCACGTCGCTTTATTGCTCCCTCTTGGTATTTGCGCTCTTCACGTGTACCATCCAGCCCTGGGCATGGTTGCGGGGTGCGACGGCGGACTGTTAAATTGCGGCTTTTATTGCCGCTTCGTCAAGAAAAAAGGGCGCGCTTGCAGGGCTCGACCCTCGATCGGCTAACACCTGCTCGATTCAGAGGCGGTTCGCGCCGCCTTGTTTTTGCGCTCCAGCCGATTCCGATGCCTCGCCGGCGATCGGAATTGAGAAAAGGACAAGATTGTTGCCTCGCAAAAAGGAAAAAACGGCCATCGAGGTTGTTGAAATTTTATTGCGGTTGTGGCTTTACTGCTTCAAGCGCTCAACCTAAATAAAGGTCGCCTTGCTTGGCTTTCGCGGTCCGACGGCAGGCAAAAGAGCGTTCTTAGTTGACGCTTTTTCCTAAAATGTAATATCTGCTGCAGATGAAAAACCCCGCGACAGACGTTGCTCCGCCTATGCGCGGGGGTGGCTGAACCCGAGCGTCCAGCCTTTGCGGGCCGTCGCGGCAGCACGTGTCGGATAAGTAGTCCGCTCGACCTTTGATCGACGAACCGAACCGACCGTGCGATCGCTCGACACCCGAGAGACGGTGGGGCCTCGCCGTGTCCACTAGGGGATACCCGCGTGCGTTGGCTTCTCGAGTAAGCCGCGGGATTTCGATGCAGCGGCAAAATTTCCTTCGACGGTCGCGCGCGTTAAATTCGCCGTTCGATCGCGATTGCCCCGTTGGCTGACCGCGGCACCTTCTTGATTTTAATTGAAAACATTGCCAATCCGAATTTGTTTAATTCTCCCGCTAATTTCCGCGACCCCGATAGTCTATTCTTACTTCGTGTTTATTTATCGTTTAATGGCCAAGGATTTTACACATAACTTTTTCGGACCGAACGGTTACGGCTGGGACACTTCAGCAGGCGTTACGCGTTTTCCGCTTTATTGCCATTATTGCCTCGTGGCACTGCAAATTCGCTCGCTATCGCTGAACAACCATCTTTTGCGTAACGCTTTGCCGACGGATCGCGGCGCCTAACGCACCCTTAGCGCTACAATTCTACGACCTTCTCGGCCGCGACATACTCATACAACCGTTAATTGTTAGTACGGTACATGCGTATTAATTATCAAACATTTAAAGGGGAGTTTTTTTTTATTTTGGCTGTGGACTCCTTTGCCTCCGACGGACGTCGCGCATTTCATCTTTCGTTCCGTTAGTTTTGTTCGCTTTATTTTTCTTTCTTAATCGCAGGTTCGTTGCGCCCGCTCTTGTGTGGCTGCCTACCTATTTTCTTTTTATCTTAACTTAACTATCATGCGATATATATATCTATGATTTGTTACCATTTACATGCATTTCGTTTGAAAAAACCTCAACTTCTTTCCGCGGATGGAAAGAAAATCGTTATTTGTTTGAAGTTGAGATTTTTGAATTTTAAATTCGCGCACAAACCAAGACGATACTTTTAGACGCTTTGAAAGCGCCGTTTTTCCGGTTTTTACGCGCACTCATGTTTGTTTATCCCAGGAAGTTGTTTACTCGATTTCGAAAGCTGCAAATAAAATGAAGTTTGGTTTTCTTTAACCCGGTTTTTACGCGCACTTGTTGGTTATTTATGCTGAAAGAAAAAAAATTTTTTGTTGTTTAACTAATTTCCCCCCTTTGCCATAGCGGGCGCGCGAATTTTGGGCGGGTTATTTCCAGTTTCCCGAGGGAAATTACGCCGGAAAGAATCCCATCGCTGTCCACCAATTGTTATGTCCCGAGCGGTGGGCACAACTTTCTAACGTGGCTTTGTAGGTATCGAGACTACCCAAATGACCGGTGCCTCGTGAGGCTTTGATTTTTTGTGCGCGAAGGCAGCTATTACCCCTATCCCGGAGCTGACTGACGCTCCGGGGACCACAGCCAAGCGTTGAGTCGAGGGGGCGGGCGTTGATTCCTTAACTTAACTGGATCTCTGCACGGCGGCGCCCGGATAATGCGATCGGCAGGAATTTCTGGCTGGGTCGCTGCGCGGGAAGGAATGCGCGAAATAACACACGCGGTTGAATGAAAATTGGTTTTTTTATTTATTCTCTCTCTTTGTTGTTTTTTACATATAGACGGACACAAGGAAGATTTTGGCCTCTCGGCCTCGGTGCGTCGCGCGCGTACCTCGGCTCGGGCCGAGGTGTGTACGGTGCCGCTTACGGCGGTCCTTTTCCGCGCTAAGTCCCGATGGACTTAAAATCTGCGGCCTCGGTAGGCCTCCGGCGCGGAGCGAGAGAGAGACTTGCGCGTCGGACGTACGAGCGGAACTGATAGCCGAGGTGCACGGATGCACCACGCTGCGGTCGCGCTGCGCGGCGATGATTTTTCTCTAAGTCCCTTCGGGACTTAGAGATTTTTGCGCGCTTCGGTGTGGCTTCGAAGCCTCGTTAAACAAAGTATTTCTCGGCCCGGCTTCCGCAAACCGATACTCGGCCGAGAAATATAAGCGCGCCTTATCGCTACGCGCTCCGGCTGAGGTGAGCACGGGCCGTACCGAATGGATCGCGATCTGCCGGCACCGACTCGCGCCCACGCTCAGCTCGAAGCAATTAATAAAGAAATTAAAAGAAATTCGAAAATTGCCTCGCCAGGCAACGCGGGACATAACACATGTATGGAATACAACAGCCTATCATCAAAGATATGGAAGAATTTCAAGAGCGAGATTCTGGGTGGCCATTGCGTGGAATATTAAACTTACGTATTCATATAAGTAAATATAATAAATGGAAGTTCATTCATAGAATTACCGGATTGTATAAAAAGAACGAAAGCGTGTGTCAATGTAAAAAATTTTAATGTTGCGTGTTTCAGGTGGGCCATCTTATCAGCTTTGCATGCTGCGCATAATTCTGATCGAGTATCAGAGTATAAAAAATATGAAAATGAATTAAACTTTACCAGTATAGATTTCCCCGTTACTCCAAAACAAGTACCAAATTTGAAAAATTAAAAGACATATCAATACATTGCATCACTTGCCAACATAGCGTCGGCGGGCAAGGAGCCTCCCGATGCCGCTCAGCCCAGGCGGAAATTTGGTAATATGTATAAAAGTTTATAAAAGTTTATAACAGTTTATGAAAGTTTATAATAATTGGTAACTTTTATAAACATTTATGAAAACCCAGATTTGAGACTTAACAAAAAGTTTCTAAAAGTTTCTAAAAGTTACAAACTTTTATAAACTTTTACAAACTTTTTTACAAAACTTTATGGTCTGTCATTAATATTGTTATTAAAATTTTTATTATAAGGAAAATCAATGTATCAAAGTTTATAAAAGTTGAAAAGTTTTTTTTTTTTAAACATACAAAATGATACAAAAAGTTAATAATATTTAATATAAATTTATAAAAGTTAATATAAGTTAATAAAAGTTAATAAAAGATTATAAAAGTTTATAAAAATTTATATATGTTTTGAAGGATTATACATAGTAACGTTTGACAAACGTACAAAAACGTACAAAAAGTTTATGTAAGTTGATAAAAGTTACAAATTTTTATAAAATTTTATAAACTTTTTGTCAAGTCTCAAATCTGAGTTTTTATAAAAGTTTATAAAAGTTTGTAACTTTTATTACAAAATATTATTTCCGCTTGGGTTGAAGAGTACTCAGTGGTTATTTTATAAAAACTTCATTTGAAATAAATTTAAAATTAATTTAAAATATTGCTTGATGTATAAAGTTAAAAGTTGAGTGAACTCATAAATAAAAAATGCAACAAATTGTAAAAACAGTTATTATGTATAAAATAGGTGAACAGTGTTATTGAATTTTAACAATAATTAAAATGCTTAAAGATAATTTTTGTTTTATTAAGTGTAACAAATGACAATTATTGAAAAAAATATTCGGTAGCAGTAGGCTATTTCAAATCAGATTTTGGGATCTGCTGCTATGTAGTATTTATAATCTCGAGATGAATAAAGTCAGCATCTCTTGAGCGTGATTCTTAAATATCTCACATGGGTTTGCACACCGCGCCATCTACCGAAATAAAATGAATAAGCGCGCTACATGCTGCTCGCACTTCTGACTCGCATTTGGTTCAGAGAACATCGAGGTTGTGCCTACAAAATTTCGAAATGGTGAGAATAGTTTAAACTCCTTTTCAGTAATGCTTATATGCATCATTTGTGTACACTCACACACACGCACATACACACGCATACGCACGCACATACACACCCGCGCGCACATACACACACACGTACGCACATACAAGCGCACACGCACATACACATACCAAACGCACGCACACACACACACACACACACACACACACACACACACACACACACACACGCATGTACATTATACATGTATTATATGCGAATATGTATTTTTGTTTCAGGCTGATCTGTCACCTAAGGAGGTAGAAAGTAAGTACAATTTAATTTTAGACATTATAAACCTAATGTTCGTTATTTAATTTTCATTAAGTTAAATTCTTGATATATATTAATGCAGCCATATTAAACAAAATTTATAATTTATATTTATATTGTAATTGATTGTAAATGATACTATATTCAATTCCAATATTCCATAACAATATATTATTCCTATTACAATTCTTTCACATTAGTTTTATCTTTCCATTAAGACATTCATTTAAGTTTCCGTTGGTGGTAAAAATATCTGCCTTCCTGACCTTATATGGCTGGCTAGGGATTTGACTCGACGCTCAAATATTTTTAGGTGAAGTTGGCTATAAATAAGTAATGACGTTTAAAAAAAAAAATTTTTTATACATTTCAGAAATGTAATCATAATTATTTTGGAATTCAATTTTAACGAGTCTATATAATTTTTGTTACAGAAGGCAAAATAATTAGATTTTTTTATTTTGGAATATGAATAAGGTTAAGATAAAATATTTCATAGTAATCTAATAAAAAATATTGTGTATTTTATCTGCTGTAACAGTTACTTTTCTGGACCAAAAAAATGTATATAAAAGTATCACATTGCGACTACTGATTTCGATACTTTCAAACTTTTTTTATTTTTTTGTTAATAGTAAACATATAAGTTACTGAAATTAAATATTTCGTTATGTACTTAAATACACAAAAACCAAAAAAGGATTTTTTTAAAGTACTTGTAGGTATCAACGCTCGTTTATGTATTTAGCCCTTAAATACTTTTAAACACAATTGATTGAGTAAACATTTTACATTCATTTGGAAATTTCCAGGACTTTTATAGAATAGCTTGTATTTTAGTCCAATTTAGTGATTTTTGCACAAAAGATTTTAAATGTTTAAAACCGTTTGAAGTTGGATTTAGAATATTTCCCATTTGATGATAAAGGATATATTTAAAACGGAAGTTGTATAAAAAAATTCATTTTAATGATTTACAAAATTAAAAATCATTGATGAAATTTCACAAAAATAAGTTTTAATTTAATAATAAAATAACAATTTTTTTATTTTTAGTATCTTTAAAATAAGTTAATTGTACTGATTCAAAGAAACCCTTGAACTTGGCAAGTATACATTAACCTGTGTGCAAAATTTGGAGCGAATAAGATGTAGCACCATTAATTTGAAATCTAGTTCGAGGTGATGTTCTTAAAAGCAAACCAAGATTTTTTTGGAATTAAACAGTAAATATTACTAGTAACGCCACTTTTAAAAAATTGATGCAAATAGATTAGCACTTAGTTCCTATATATTTAATTTTAGACTTCCTTTTCTAAATTTATTAATTAATAATTGTAATTAATTTATTAAAATGAGTATTGGAAGAAAATTTTATATGACTAGTTTTGTTAAAATTATGCATAACATTTAACTAAAGTAAAAGTATACGCTTAGGAAAAAACGTCTGAACTGAAAAAAAAACTGAAACGCGACGTACTCTGAAATCTTCATCAAATAACAGTTTAAAGAATCAATGAAATTGTATTTAACAAAGAAAATTATGTACCTTACATTATGAAGTCATTTAGGAACGCATGAAGTTCTAAAGACAGTGCAAAACACAACTAACAAGAAGATGACCTTGTTAGTTGTGCCTTAAGTTATCTTTAAGGCATTTTAGGATACGGGTGGCGGGTCCTGAATTTCGCCCATAAGTCTGTAAAAACAAACTTTGTAAAGTGATTCTTTATTCCAAAACAATGAACCCGTGTCTCGAGATTTTTTTAATGTAGCTAGTAACGAAAATAGGAGAATTCTTAAAAAATTTAAGGGAAATATACACTTGCGGAAATGTTAATTCCATTGCAACTAAAATCTTATAAGCACACATAAGAAATAAAAATAAAGCAGAATATATAAGATACTATATGAGACTTATTAAACTGAAAAATCATTATTATTTAAAAGTTACGTACACTGATAGAATTTTCTCGTAAAAATTACGGTGAATTTCACCGTAAAAATTACGGGAAAAAACGTAATCGAAGGACGGTTTGCCATTTTGGAAATTTTTACAGGAAAATCATTGTAAACTTTACGCGGAGCTTGCGCGATACTAAAAGCTCCGCAAAAATTGCGGCTATGTTCCCGTAAAAATTACGAAGCTTTTCTCGTAAAAATTACGGAGCTTTGCCTGTAAAAAATACGGAGTTTTTCCCGTAAAAATTAAGGAGCTTTTCGTATCGTGCAAGTTCCGCGTAAAATTTACAATGATTTTCCCGTAAAAATTTCAAAGATGGCAAACCGTCCCGCGATTACGTTTTCCCCCGTAATTTTTACGAGAAAATTCTGTCAGCGTATAATTACACCAAATGAAGAAATTTTGTTCTGAATAATTTGTCAGATTTCGTTAGTAATTTTTCATGTATTTTTAATTGTACATAATTTCTGAGAAAATAAAGATTTTTTACTTATAAACTTTTACAAATTTAATTAACGAAATTTCTAACATAATGAAGAGAAATATAGTTAATTTATGAATATAAAATACCTTTATATCCGCTATACCTAAAAGCTGATGAAACAATAGAGAAACGTAAAAATCCAAATGCATGAACCTCATTAAATTGTAAAAACAGAAATACTTCTAAAAACTTTAAAAGGCTAGTGCGTGAGTTTTTAATCATAAGAAGAAGTTTTACAAAATGCAATAACTTTTCTTATTAAAGGAACTGTAAGTATTGCTCAGTCATAAAGGAAGTTTTTTAACGGTTCAAAAAAAGGTTTTTTGAAAACAAAATAGAAGTTTGTTTTAAGTCGAAATACACCATTTTTAGAACGTGCATGCGCGCTTGGGTGTCTCTATGAGCGAGCGCGTGTGTGTTAGTCTGTGTGCGTTTTATTTTTTTTAATTTCCTTTTTATCAATGTTACAGCCAACATTTAATTTACATTATCAATACATTAGATTTGACACAAAATTGTCTGCAGTTTAAAAAAAATGTTCGTTTAGCTCTGTTAATGTTAGTTATTCATAAAATACTAATATATAAATATATAAATATATATAAATCAATTTTTATGTTTGAAAAAAAAATTTCAATAATTAACCATGTAAGAGTAAAAATTTCATTTACATAGATAATGCATTATGTCCGCTACAAAATTGTCTACAATTAAAGAAAAGGTCGTCTAGCTATAATAGTTCTTTAGTTATTCTTGAAAACGTAAAACTAATACTTGTATTGCAGAGACTTCGCTACTACTTACTGGACCAAGAGACTTCATATTGCTTACTTTATATTACTTTTCTTAAGTACATTGTTATTTACATATAATCTACGAAGAATGTGATGTAATAAAAAAAAGTAAGTAATATGAAGTCCCTTGGTCTAATTAGCAGCAGCAAAGAATCTGCAATACGAGTATTAGATTGGTAAAAGTTATTATCCGCTGAATAAAATGTAATACAAATATAAAAATGGTTTAAAACTATTTAAT
>JAXIUT010040997.1:0-12617 GCA_035586675.1 Eurytoma californica | reverse complement strand
TAAAAAATATCAAAAAAGGAGTCACATAGCTAGACAAAGTTATAGTTAACTTATATCGCACTTGTGTGCTTCGCACGCCCACCGATTGCGAGTTATAAAACATGTTTCAAAAAATGATTTTTAAAAGTGAAAACTTCTGTGGATATGCCCATATGCAAGTGCAATCCAGATGGTGATTATAACAGTCATAGGTATATTACATACATGCACTCAAACATATTTAACATCTTACAAACTTATTAAAAATGTATCTTATAGATTACAGAGGTACACATAGTTGCATGGATACCTCCGAATAAAATTAAGCATATGAATTTTGTTATTATTGTAATCAATTTTACTCAGTTTTAATTTAAAAACATTTACAAAATATTGTTGAAATATCAATAAGTTACAAAATAATCCTTTTCTACATCTATACTTGCTTATATATTTTTACGAAACAAGATACTGTTGTATAATTGATAAAACAACATAAATCAAAACGATTATCCGTAGATTAGCATCCCTCTAAATATCATAGAGTGAATATTCACTTATAACGTAGAATAAGTGATCTATTCACTCTTTCGACGTGATGTTAACGTATTCATATATTCATATTTTCGCATACACAGCATTTATTTCGTTCTTCACACGCTCTCTCCAAATCCATCTTCTGCTTTGGAATCCCCGCCAAACCCCGCACTCTTCTCAAACTTTCTCAGTGTCACAGGAAGCGCGTCACGGCACCTCGCGGAGAACACCTAGCCGGAGCCGGGGCCCTCCCGAGTCCGTAGGATCTGGATCGGATCGACGCTCGCATCAGCGCCGATATTGAATCTGACATGTTTTGAACACACAGCCCTTTCTTAAGCGAGCGCGCGTTTTTTCGATTTCCAAAAGTTTTGTTTACGCGCCTCCTTTATTTCCAGGTGTTGCTGCGCCGCCTCGTGCACACCCCCGCCGTCGTCTCGGGTTACGCGCGATAGGCGCGCGCGTGCACATTATGCGCGCGACCGGAAGAAACCGAACTTCGACGCGGGGAAACATGAGCCGCGCGACCGGGAAGTAAGTGTCCGCGATCGGGATAGCGCTCGACAGTTCGATGAATCGACGCGGCCACTGAATGAATGGACCCTCCATCGGTGCTTTCGCTGCGATCGATGTGATGTTTTTCGGTGTACTGCATCTGAAACATTTATGAAGATCATGGAATGTTCAATGATATATGCAGGAATGTTTTGGTGATATATCTGCAATTGATTTATGATTTGGTGATACATCTGCAGTTGATATATCTGCACTGAGAAAAAATTCTAGTAAAAATTGTTAAACTGTTTAGAAAAATAGCCTGATTGACATTGTGGGAAAAATTACTATACGGTAAAGTAACATTTTTTATAATTACAACAAATTATGCTAGACACTATTGTAAATTTTTCTTGAAATTATGGTAATTTTATTAGAATTGTTTTCAACGCGATCGATATGGGAACGGCTTATAAGTAGAACGAGTGTGTTCATCACTTTGAAGAGATACGTTCATGATGTACATATTATAGTACAAAAGAGGAATCCTCTCTTTCTATAGAGGGACTCTGATCTGTTAGTATTTCCATATAGGCAGAAAATGAAGGACATTAAGGTAATAACAAGATATTCGGAGGATCTATAAGAAATCTTGTCTACTATCAAATAATAATAATATATGTTATAATGAACAACCAGAGATTTGATGTTTTCACAATTCATTGACGTATGTATTCAAAGTATAAAAAAACATTCTTTCTCTAATTATCTGGAAATTTTCTATGTACCGTGAGAAATAATCTAAGTACATCAGCTAGAATATATAACGTGTCCTTCTCTAGATCTGGTGACAGCGGTGGGATCTTATCATGTTGTCCAAAATCGTCTTCTCTATTACCCCACTAGAAATACCTGTGAATTTGGTTGAAAACGGGGAAATCTTACTGGATTCTGGTAGAATTTTGTCTCACTCTTATTGTGAATGGATCCTTATGGAGAACATAGGATTTTAGTCAGGATCTGGTGGGGATCAATGAACCATATCCACATGATTTCTGCACGGGCAGTACCAGAGAAATCTACGAACTCATCGAAAGTTAAAGGTCGAATTAACGATTTCTTCCCTCCGATATTACCCCCAGCTCCCGATGCTTCGCAAACCCGATCGCTCGTGTGCCCCTGGGCATCGTATCGCATCGTAACCCGAGACCGCGAGTCGACTGGGATCAACTCTTCCGCGAACCCGCGAGATCCCGCGGGCTTTTCAATTCGCCCGCGCTTACAATAAGAATCAATCAGGCCCCGGCGCAGTATTTTGACAAGGGTCTCTCGCCGCGGGCGGACTTCCGGATCCCCGCGCTGCTGAAACAACGAAGACTCGTCGCTTGTAATTGATCCTTTTTAAATGTCCGAGGGCGTGGGCCGGCCCGCGCATCCGCCGCGCGAAATCCCCGCGCGCACATCGGCCCCGCTGAATGGGCCAATTAGGCCCCGGGCAGGTAGAACGGGCCCCGGGCTCACAATGAGTGTCGCTGTCAAGCCCAACCAAAATAAGGAGCATTCAGACAGCTCCGTGACACCTTCGCACTCTCTATTCGCGTTTGTTGTAAAAAAAGAGAAGAGGTGGAGGCGGAGAGAGGGGGCACACGGTGGTATTGTAGAAGCGAGTACCGGGAAGAAATCTGCGAAGCGGCTGAGGGAATCGTGCCGGGCAGTTTGAAGGAGTGATATCGTTTCCTTACACTTTTCCCTTTAACGTGACAGTTTGTGACGGGATCTGTTTTTTTTCTTTTTGTGCACAAGTGCGGAGAATAAGTGACAGGTTATAATATTTTTTTACAGTCTGCGAGTAAACTTGTGAGTATCGTTGTGAGTTTATTACTCTGTGGTTGTAGGTTCTTTTTATCTTTAAATTATATTTATTAAAAAACTGTCTGTTATTGAATATTAATTTTATAGAGTGGTGTTATTTTCCGCAAAATTTTTTGCTTATTTTCGACGATGTACTGCTTGGATGAAGTTAGTTAATACTTAGAGGTGAAAAATGGCATTCCATTACTTACTAATTCTTGCATCATTTTTAATGTGATACAATAACCTGTAGTTTAATTTACTGCAATCATTTGAATCTTTTAAAATTATGCTAATACTTTACAGTTACTGCAATTTAGTAGTTTAAATATTATGTAATTGTGGCTATCTAATTTGATACGAATATTTTATAAGACCTAATACAACCTCACCTCATGATTCTTGCTTTTAAGTACATTTACTCACTGTAATTTTCTTCAGGGTCCTGCTAAAAATCTTTAATCTACTGTCTAAAGTTGAATTAATGAAAAATCACTACAATTAGTGGAATTTCACTAAAAAATAGTGAAATGAGCTCCACTATTCAGTGATTAGTGGAGCAAGTTCCACTAATTTTAGTGATCTTCCACTAATTCAACTTTAGAGGGTGCGGTCTTCTGTATACTCCTTGTTGAAATGCTTTTTTACAGATATTTTTCAAACTGACAATTAAATAGACGAAAAATATCTGCAAAATCTGTTTACTGATGGACGAAAACTAGACAATATTCAGGAGGGTGTTTCTCCGTTCCGTTCGGTCACTTCCAATTCTCTAAATCGGCTTCTTAAAAGTAGCTACCGCGAAAAATAAATTAAAAAATTTCACGCTTCGCTATTGCCTGCGTGAAATTCATGGCTGCACCGTGCAGTATGGCAATTGTTACATCCATCAAACACACACGCGAGTCGCTCACAGCGTACCCCGCGATTTACCATTACGCCCTCCACTGCGCGCGAGTCCAAAAGTGAGACGGACAGAGATAGAGACAGTCGGAGAGGGAAAGAGATATAAGAGAGAGACGGATACAAGAGAAAAGGCGAATGCACCCACGCGACTGGCGTCGACGCCATCTTCAAAAGCCCGCGGAATCCGCAGTGTGCGCCACGTGCGCCGGCGGTTGGCTTAGGGCACTCGTTGCCAGCATTAATTGAAAAAAAAGGACGCCGATACCTCCCCGGCATCAAAGGCGAATGCACACACGGCGCATCGCCCCTCGCGCCTCGCGGAGGCGAAGCGACGGCGCGAAGAGAGAAAAAAAAAGTGCGGGCGCGCCGCGGCGAAAACGAAATAATACACCCGCGACTCCTTAATGGGACGGTTCGTTGCATTAAAAGCCCGGCGGGGGGGTGGGAGATAACCCGGCGGCGCCCGACGACTTCCAAATTGAGTAATTACACCGGAGACGCCTGAATATGCGATATCGGCGCGGGAGGGGAGGTGCGAGCCGCGGAGAATCTCGAAATTTCGAGGCGCTTTGTGCGCGCGCGCCTTCGACGCTTTTGTGCGGCCGAGTTTCGCACTTTTTTTTCCTCGAGGCGAGATAACGAGCGCGCAATCGAGACGCCAAGGCGACGAATTTGAATTTCGTGATTGATATGCAAATGGTCAATTAGTACACTTTTTGTCTTCGCGCACTTCGGCGACGGCTGGGTGTGCAGCTTTTTCGAACTTCGCTTTGGGAGGGATTTCATTGTGTTGTCGAATAAATCGGAATAAATATTGTGCGGCGATTTGTGTGCTGCATTAATTACTTATACGTTTGAAAAGTAAACAGCTGTGTTTTTGGAAAATATTGTGCGAATTAGTAAATCAGTTCTTTTCCTGCTTGTGCTGAAGAAACTGCAAAAATTTTGAATATATAAAAAGAATTAAAAAAATTGAATATTAGCCATGAGCTGGTCACAATAGAAAATAATATTCAAACTGTTCATACTCTCAAAATTTGGAAGAGTGTAAAAGCACTCGATTCGAGTGAAAACTGAGCTAATCGAACTTCGAATAACTCAGTTTCTTCTGAAGAAGAGCGATTTTTCACTCCAATAGAGTGATTTTTGAATTTTTCACTCTTCTACATTATGAGAGTATAATTATTATATTTTAGGAAAGTTTGAGAAACTTCACTTTTCATATTATACATGTATTTACTTAGTGCAATAATATCTTTGTAATTTAGCTCATTAATTATTTATTGAAAAAATATCAACTTTAGTCAGTTTATCTACATATTAAAATATAATTCGAATAATTAAGGCTTATACTTTTAGTTTTGTGAGTTTCGCATTATTACTGTACCTAATGGTTGAGTGTCAAATTTTTAAGTGATTTCTGAAGATCCTGAATTTAGTAAATAATAAACAACTGAATGTTAAAAAGAAAAAAGAAGATTAGTCTTAGACTAAACTTTATAAAACTTTTTACTTTTTATTTTGTCCCTAATTTTACCATCATAAAATTAAAGTATCTCCTCATCGTAAAATTTGTATTCATTTACAAAAGACCATCGTGCATTACAAATCACCTGCACTCACTCCTTAATAATGAAAAATCCCAAAATCAGTTTTTTTTATGTTTTATGGCCTAGTTCAGTACAGGATACGTAAAAAAGTGTCGGTCCAAAAATAAAAAAATTAGATTTTCGAGTATGGAATCCCACCTTAACAAACCGAAACCCAACTATCACAACCCCAGGCAGCGTTCCAACCCCCAATACCAAGAAAATCCAAATTCCAAAGAGCTCGAAATCACGCTCGGCCGTGCAATTACGTGCAGCCGGTGTATTAACAGCCCCCCCGCCGCATGCACTCCGCGCGGAGTGTATCCCGGCGGTTCGAGTGCCGGGCGCGCCGCCATCCGGGTAATTATCCCGCGCAGCCCCAGCGAAGGACCCGGGCGCGCGGAAGATGACCCGCCGTCGCGTCTGCGCTTTGTCCCTCGCTCCGCGGGATAAAAGGAGGAGGGAGGGAGAATCGGGGCCGAGGAAGAAAAAAAAAAGAAAAAAAAAAAAACGCGGAGTGCATCCCGCGCGGACGTATCGGTGCATGACGCCACGTCGTGCCGGCGCATACATTACGCACGCCGGGGGGAAAAAAGGCGGGGAGGGGCGCGCGAGCGCGAGGAGAGGGCGCGAAAGGGAAAATTTTTCTGCGGGCCGCGATTGGCGGTCGCCGTGGCAACGGGAGCGCGCGCTCTCTCTCTCCTAGCCTCTAATTATTTCCAGACACTGAGAATCGAACGAGCACCGGAGTCCTAGGCACCCTGCCACCCCTCGTACGCCTTGTACACGCGCGCACACGCGCGCACACACACACACACACACACACACACACACACACACACACACACACACACACACACACATATATAATATATATCTGCGTATGTATACATATGTATGTATGTACATTCGCTCGTACATTAATGTGCGTGTGTATTTTTTTTCTTACTTACTTTGCACCCCTTTCTTTTATTCCGCGTGCGCGTGTGCGAGAGACGGGCCCGGAGGGAGGGATTGGTTTACTCTTGATTACGAATGCATAAAGAGCGAGTTCGATCGCGGAGGTGGGGATGACGCATACGTCGTTGCATATCCTTGCGACGCTATGGGAATCGCCGATACCGCGAGCGGGTATTTTTTTTTTTTTTTTCTGCGTACGTGCGCGCACCGGCGAGGGTGCGTTTGATTAATTTTAATATTTTCGCTCGGCTGCTGATGCAACGCTTTTGTGCGAGGATGAGTCGACGGTGTGAGGCATCCAATTATGCAGCGCCGATGGATCGGGGCTCCTCGAGAGGCCGGGCTCGATATCGATCATGACGTTTCCTTTGTTGGCTCGCGATGGGATTGTCGTTATTTTTCCGTCGCTGGCGTATTTTTTAATTACTTTGGTGTCTATTTGATGTCGAGTAAAGTTGCTCGTCGATGATTTGAGCTAATCTTTTTTTTTTTTAATTTTTTTGCGCTAGTGATTTAATGGAGAAAAATCGTGTTTTAGTATACAGTTGGCAAGTGGATTTCAGAAAATGTGCACTCAGGACATTTCAATCAGTGTTAATTATAAATCGATGTTTTTCTTAATGCAGTATATCCATCGTTAATAGTCCCAAGAGAGTGGCAAGAGTAAGAGCTTATAAAAAATTATATCTATGATATATAGATACTTTTTTTAGTTATAAAATCAGTTTATTTTTTTTTTGTGTACAGTCCTTCTACAATGGTATAATTCTTCTATTAGATAAATAGTATGGTTCTGTATAGATTTAATTACTTAAAATGTATAAAGAAAAATTTCACTTTGTTATCTTATCAGGATTTTGCGAACAATAGAACCTGCAGCGCTACTGTAATTTTAAATAACACTTTCAAACTGTATTTAAAACTTGAAACATTTTTTTATGAGTTGTAATAAAGAGAATCTATTCAAATAAATTTTTCAAAACTGCTCGCGCAACTAGAGCACTACATCGCGCATCAAAAAAAAAGGGGAAGACACAACAAAAAATCCCTTTCTAAAAATTCATTAAAAAAGAGGAACAAAATAAAGCGCGCAAAGTCAGACCGAGAACGAGAGGGAGCAATTAGACGGAAGAGCCCGCGAGAAATCGTCACAATAACTCCTATTAAGTCCTAAAACTCGTTAACCCACCACCCCTTTTCTTCCTCCCTTCTCTCTCTCTCTTTTCTTTTTTCTCCTCGCTTTATAAGTAGCATAGGCCCTCGCAAGAAAAATTCTCTCCTCGACAAAAACTGCAAAAGCTACGCGCGGCGAGGAGTCGCGCCGCGGTGAATGCAGTCGCGCCGCGAATTGGGGTGGAGGGCGGAAGAAAGGAGGCCTCGGCCTGCACGCGCGGAAAAAATAGAGTAGCGACAATGCCACGCCACAATAATGAGCATTTTCAGGGGTTTAACGACGGCGACGGCCATTGTGCGAGCGGGGCTAGGAAACGCCGCGAGTCATGCGGCGCGCGGGGGTGCTTCAATGCAGCCGCCGCCGCCGCCTCCCTCCCCCTGTCTCCACCTCCTCGGCGAGGCTCTTCCTCGCGGGGGTAACGAACGGCGCGCGGGCCTCGAGTGCGCGGCCAATTTCCCGAAAAACGACCCGCGGACTAACTCGATTCCTTCAGATCTTAGCCTCTCGCTTTCAGCACCGACTTAGCAGAGAGGGACTTGCGTGGAAGAGCGAAGAACGCGCAGTATTTTAGCGGATTTTTAGAAAGTCTTCTTTCTCTGTAGTTGAATTTATCAAATATCACTAAAATTAGTGAAGATATTCACTAAAGTAGAGTAGTATTTTGCTTTAGATTCACTAAATAGTGGATTGATAGTAGTATTCACTAAAAAGAAAAGCTACTTTCACTAATTTTTAGTGAAATTTCACTGATGGTGAAATATCACTAAAATTAGTGAAAATATTTACTAAAGTGGAGTTGTATGTTGCTTTAGATTCATTAAATAGTGAATTTACAGTAGTATTCATTAAAAATAGGAGCTCTTGTTACTAATTTTTAGTGAAATGTCACTAATAGTGAAAAAGCACTAAAATAACTAATGAAAGTATTCACTAAAGTGGAGTAGTATTTCACTTTCGATTCACTAAATATTGAATTTACACTAATATTCACTTTAGTGGAACAGGAGGAGCTGTTTTCACTATTTTTTAATGAAATTTAATTAATGGTAGTTCGTGTTTTTTCACTAATTCCACTTAAGATTATACCTTGCACCTGAGCTTTGAGTGGATTGAGTTTGTTTTACATTTAAATTGCGTATTTTTTTTTTTTAAATTAATATGCAGATTAGCTAAACTTTAACTTTATGATTAATGAAACAATTGATAAGGACGTTGTACAAAAAAATGTCTTGTTTCAGGAAATTAATCGATTTAAAAGTACTGAATGCAAATCTCTTCCATAAAACGAATAACGCGTCCTTGCTGCTAAAGAAAATAACTCTCTTAGGAAATATAATTTCTTGAAAAAATTAAATAATACACAAAGTGATACTGCAATACATTTCAAGTGCCATACAATCTATATTAAAGACCTTTGAAAAATGTTTTGACGTATTTACTGAAGAGCGACGTTTATTCGTACAAAATCAGTATTCATCTTTTTTTTTTACAAGTTTCAGATAAAGGACACATTCAGCGGCGACAAAAAGGAACCCGCTTAAAACGCTACCTGCACTCCAGCAAAAATCAACACCGTGGGATCAGTGGAAATAACAGATCGAAATTCCCTTTGAAAGATCACCAAAGAATGGAGCTTCGAGTGATTGCATAAATGCCCAAACATCGATTCCATTGTCGAAGGAGCCTCCCCTTAAAATCAGGGTAGGGCCGGCCGTTTCCCCCGCAAAACTGCAGGTTTCTCGTCCGCCCAAAAAGCAGCAGCGCACAAAACGCGCGTCCCACCTCGCAGCCGCGTGTCCCGAGAAACCCGATCGACGCACATCCCCTGTGCGTCGATCGGCCGTTCACACCCGTCCCCCTCCCCTGGATGCCCGCCACAAAACCGAAAAACCGCATCGACACGTGAAAAAACAGAGGGACACGAGGCGTCAGAGAGAGGTCAGAGAGCCGCGCTCCTAATCCGTCGACTCTCTCCGCTTCCGTCGCTCCTTTCCCCCCCGAATTCAAAGCGAGAGCCGTGTTTTTGTCGCGCCTTCGCTCGAATTTCAAAAACTCGATTCCCCGGAGAAATTAGCTCGGACATTGAGGCCGGGGACGCGGGGGCATTATTCTCCCGGGTTCGGAGGGTCAGCCGCGCATTTTCGATCTCTCGCACCTTCTCCCTCTTTCTCCTCGACGCCTTTTTTTTCTCTTACACTCGCAGCCTCGCGTCTCGTTCGTTTAAAGTATTTTTTTTTCTAAAGCGCGCCTATTCCTTCGCGGATTTCCATTCGCCTTTTTTTCACGATGCGTGCACGTACCTTTTTTTTGCAACGTCGCGTATTAAATGCTGAACGACGTTTCCTTTTACCTACGACGTGCGTTTAGTTCTATTATTGCGGGAGTGCAAATGCTCGCCTTTTTGCATCGAAACTGATGCCCGTCTTTTTTTTCAAATATACCGAGAATTTCCTTTAGTACTTATTTTAAAGCGTTTCATTAAAAAAAAGATTGATTTAAAATTACGAAATTATTTATATGTACGCATTTTCACTTCACGTAAAAGTAAATTTGATCATGAAATTCATAGATTCATAGATAAAATTAATATACCGAAGAGTCCTTGTAAAAAATCAGAATGTGCATATTCTGGCCAATTTATGGTTAATTTTTACAGGAGGTGCTGAAAGAAAATTTTTTCCTTGAGACAAATAACAAGTCCTTACTTCTAAAGAAAGAAATTCTCTTAGAAAAAGTAATTTCTTGAAAAACTTCAATGATGTACACAGTGTTAATACAATACACTTCAGTAAGTAAATTTTACACTCATTTTTCATACTTAATTAATTCTAGCATGTAACGTATTTATAAAAAATATTTTGCTTCTATTCTATCGCACTAAATTTACAGTAGCCGGAAGCACACAATACGTAACAGTGTCGATAAATTGCAGCGCGAGCATCTTATTTACGCGAGTAACGTTGTAAGAGACCGAGACGTGCGAGAAATTTGTCGCCGACGTTGCGGGGCAAAGGCGCGGAGGTAACGAGCCACGTAACCGTGAGCTTCAAATTTCATTTGCGGATAAGGCGAGTAACTGTTTAGATATTGAATTTTCCATAAGTTGCCGCTCTGCCATTGCCGCGGAAAATTTATGCGGTGGCGCCGCGAGAACGGGGCTCTCGCGAATCCGCTGTGCAGAAAATTGAAAAACTGAATTTGCCGCGAACGAGAGAAGATACTTTTACGGCGAGTTTTGTCGGTATTCAGGAGTAAGCGGCGTAGTGAATAAGTCACTGATCACTGAGAATTTTTAATTTTTTGTGGATTTGAAACTTTTTTTATCATTGATTTATTTGTTTTATTCATTGCGGCTGTATATACTTCAGAGAACAGATGCAATGCTTATTTTTACGAAGATATATGTATAAATTGATAAAAACGAGTTGTGATATTATAAATAATTATCTGTAAAAATTTATCTCAATAATTAATAAACTCATTATAAAAAAAATACAGAAGCTTTTTTCTCTACTTTATTTATAAACTTAATTAAAATAATTTTCTAATAAATTTAATCTCCCGAATTTGTGCATAAGATATAATACTTAATAAGCAATATTTAAATAACTATACAAATCACTTGTTGAGGTATTTAAAACGTTAAGAAAAATGTTCTCACAGTAGCTTTCCTTTTATGAAAAAATAGCCAGTTTGTTATATGCAATTGAACAAAACAATTAACAAATAGGCAAGGGAACACTTCGAAGTGCGAGGTGTGCATGAGTAAATGACAAAAAGAGAGAGAGGGTTGAAAAATAATAAGTCTCAAAACAGCTGCGCTCGAACGAGCTCCAACTGCGTTCCGACGGATCGCGACAGGGAGGTGTTCCGTCGCACCAGTGCTCGAAGCCCGAACATTCACGCCGACGGCTATTAAATTCTGCTGTCGTTTCGGTGAATAAAAGTAAATTTTAATTGCGACTCGTTACGCACTTGTAATTTGTTTATTCTGAGAAAAGTGTGTATCTCCTATATAGTTTACTACAAATTATTGTTTTAACATACACCGCAACAATATGATTTTGAGTTTCTGTAAATATTAATGGTGTGTAACAAATATACATAAATGTGATAATTTTTTATGTCGATTAGAAAATGAAGCATAATCCTCTAAACTTTACAATTTGACAATATGTGGTGTTCTTAAACAATTTTATATATATGTAATTTTAAATCAATACCTGTTACTGCAGCCAAACTGAATATATTACGTGTTTTCGAAAAAATATTTAAAGATATTAAGTAGCAAAATGAATAATGTCTATTTGTTATATTACTATTATTATTCAGGTACAATTAATATGCACTGTTTCTATAATCTTGAATCATCCTTAAAAATAACAACATGTTTTAATTCTAAAGCTTTTTTATCTTTCTTTTAATCTTTAAAAAAAAGAACTTTAGTATTATATTAATTGCAATTTATAATTTACGATTTATAAAATAAAGTAAAAAAGGTAATATTTTTCTGCATATATTAACTAATGGCATGCTTACGATATTTTTAAGAACTTTAAGTATTTTCAATTTGAGTATTTTCTCTCTTATGTAGTATAAACAATAGTTTTTTGATAAATGGTAGAAAAAATAAATTAATATATATTCCATAAGTTTTCAGTTACGAATACGTATAAATAATTGAAATATAAGCAATCAGAAACAGGAATTTTTATTGCTTCCAATTTCAATTTCAATTTCCAATTTATATTGCTGCTTTTATATAAACAAAAACTTTTCATAAGTCTCAAATTGAAAGTATAATAACAAAGAAATTAAAAACAGGATCCCTTTAATTAAGCTTTCGAACTAAATAATAACTTACGTATGTGATTTATAATCAATGCATCGATAAGTAATCAAACTTAAAAAATTTGACAATGAAGAATATCGCTTTGTGCATTAAATAACGCTTCCTTATAGAAAAAGCTTTTTTATGAGACTCAAATTGGAATTATATGAGTGATTCTCCGAGAAAGTGCAAATTTTCTTGTGCAAACTCCGTAGTAAGGTAGTCAAAGCCTCTCCTTCGTTGGATGATGATGCTAACATGCAATTTGTAATTCGAGTATTATTCTCAAGTAAAT
>JAXIUT010040976.1:0-12617 GCA_035586675.1 Eurytoma californica | reverse complement strand
AAAATTTACCCAGCGTTTAGTACTAGTTTTGCGCCCGTGTTGTATTAATTCGTGGATGGCGCTGCATTAATTATTGACAAAATCGTAGATTTATCCACACAGGCAAACTGCCCCACGTTTACGGGTGTGGTACCCGTAATTTTTTCAGGAAAAGTCTATCCGTGTAGTTAAAAAAATATGCCAAGTATTTCAGACTTTGACTCTAGTTATAGCCCCCTCATACTGATGAAATATATTTTCTGGGCTACGTATTCGTTTAGAGCGACATCTTATATTTAATCACTAGTTTTTAATAATAAAGAAAAAGGTAAAAAAGGTGTACAGATTTTCCACTCCAACATGACTAATGAACTTCTGCAGCAGGTGTAAATCATAGTTTTATTTCCGACAACACTAATAAAAATCAAATAAACCCATATTTACCTTGGAAACCTTTTTTATTTCTGCGCGATCCTCTGAAACTGCAGTAGATTAAAGGCAAATTAATATGTACGAAATCAATCTATAAAAGGAGTTTAATCCAGAAAAGGGATCGCGTCATCGCGACAAAAAGGAGACAGGTGGCTTGCCCGCGAAATGAGATACTGAATAGTCACGCCATTAAAGGGCCGCGACGTCGGCAGGCCGAGGCGGGCAAAAAGGAGCCGGCGGGCGCGCGTTTTAATTTGTCACACCGGTAGGCCCCCGCTCGTCTCTCCTCCCCTTTTTTTCGCCCCGCCGCGCGGCCTTAATCGTTCAATCGACGGCCGATCAGGCGCGCCGCGGAATGCGCCGCGGAATGCGCCGATAATAACGCAGCGAGTCGCACACGCGGCGCCAATAAAGTCGTCTCGCGATATTTCGACCTTCACATTAAACGATGGCCCCTTTGTCGGGACGGGATGACCGGTATTAATCATCCGGCGCATAGCATGCTCGCCCCCACTCCCTCGCTTTCTATCCCCCGGGCTCCGAGGCGTTTGCTCCTTTTAGATCGTTCGGTCTCCCTCGCGGCTCCCCTTTAGTGGTTAATAATCCGAGTGCTGCTTGTTAAACAATGGACTACTTTAATGTTTGTTATGGCGCACAAGATTTATTTCATTGCCCGCTCCTTTATTGTGTTCGCGTATGAAGATACTTTTGAAAATTCGAACGCGTGTTTCTCTCATTAAGATCATTATGCAAAGTATTAAACTTACGTGCACGCCAAGTTTTATGGATGTCGACTTGTTTTACTCACCTGAAAAATAAAAGAAAATGTCATTTAATTACGCGGGTTATAAAAATTATTATTGAGTCATTGCTACTAATGCATGTTATTGGTTATACGTATTTACATCATTCGCCTCGTTTGAATTTAAACATTGTAACTTATTTTTCTCCTGTTAATGTGTCATTATTTCTAAAAATCCAATGAAAGGACTTTTTTGCCTTGATCTACTACTACATTTCAAAAAGTAGAAATTGCTATTTCTTTCTTCTTTTTCTTCAGTATTTAAGTCAATGTAAGTATGGTAAAATAGTCAGTTTTTCATCCAGTTTAGAGGAAGACCTATTTTTTGCAAATCGAGAAAAGCATTTAGTCGACAATCGTTGCCTGGCAACGAAACTGTAACTAATATTCGCGCGGAGACGCTGCAATCACTACTATGAGAAATCAACTTACTAAGAAACCAATGCATTTTTAAAAATTCTTGGAAATTATTGAAAATTATTGAAAATTATCGAATGTTATTGGAAAACATCAGAAAACATAAAAAAAATTTTAAAACAACGGATAAATATTAAAAGATATCCGAAATCAGTTGAATACATTGAAAATTACGAAAGTGATTTAGAAATCAGCATAATTCTTTGGAGAACAATGAGATCTTGGAATCGATAAAGTCTTTAGTAATTTTTTTGGTATTCATGGATCTTTAGTAATTTGTCTTCAGAATTGAAGTACATAGCCCCTCATTATCAGGCGTTTTGAAAAAACAAAGTCGATTTATACGATATATGATTCACGATAATAAAAGTGTACTGATAATTGGAATAACCTTTTGTAGGAAAACATTTTTTAATCTAATTATATTCTAATGATTCTAGAAATGCTGCAACAGAAACACCCACAACTGCGAGATCGATGCTGGTAAGATATTGGTGTTAGTGAAGTGATAGTATAATTTAATTAAACTAAATCTTGCTTCACCTAATAACCAAGTTATTAGAAAGAAAGCAAGATAGTTTTAAAAGATAATTATTATTTTTTAGTTTTTAAGCTTTATTTTTAAGTTTTGTTATGTACCGGACCAGCAAACAGGAAGTGAATTCCTCTGCTGGGTTACTTTTGTACTACTTAAGTAATGTTAATTGCTGTAATGTATTTTTCTAATGTATTATTGTAATTTTCTCTGGCTGAAATAAATAAATAAATAACGCGCAACAAAAAACCCTTCGAAGTTTCAACATTTCACAAAATTCAATAAATTCCTCAAATGTAGAAAATTCAAGTTTACAACGGCTGACGTAGTAGTTTCCTCGCGTAAAAATGTTGCAGCGTACAGGACGATTTAATTCCTTTTCCAGCTCGTGTTTTTCTGCCCTCAATTACCTACAGCGACGATCTTCCCTCGGATTTTCCGCGTACATGCATAGAGCCGCGGCGGTCGGCGACGTTTCACTCGGGCGAACAAAGGCGGAGACCGAGTCGCCGGAGCAGAGCGGCATAAAAACGCCGAGTACAATGTCCGCCGGGCCGGTGGACAGGCAAATTATTGGAGTGGCGCGCGCGAGCGAGACGGATAAAGCCCCTCTCTCTCGAGAGCCGGATGATTTGCAGGTGATCGCGCCGCGACAATTACCGACAGATGTATAAGCCCCGGTGTGCCTCGCAACGGGGCCACGGCAATAAAAGCCCGGCGCACTCGTTAAAATCGCGCGTCCGACGCCGGCGTTACTAGGAACGCCGATAAACCTCGCGGCTCGGACCAAATCGGCGCGACATTTTTCAAGCCCACGGGGCTTCTTGCCCGGCGAATTACGAGCCTATCGCGCAAGAAAAATTTCCGCTTAATTGCACCGGACGCCGCGGCGCTAGGCGCGTATAAGGCCGGCCTGGTAAAAAGGGATTAATTACCGATAGGCCTTACGTAATTCGCCGTAAATCAAGCGGCGGGAAAAAGATCGGATCGGGGAGTCATTGTCGCCCCGCGGGTCGTCGCGCAGCTGGGCTGGCCGACCGTAGCGGATCGTAAATCCGCGGGCGAACGAGGGAGATACACATATCTCGTGTCGGCGGGTCGATCGCGCGTTTCTTATATAAACATGCGCCGCGTGCGCGTGGACTTTTCTTTTGTGCGTTTTGCAAGAAAAGAGAACGAGACGAGATGAGCGCCGCCGGGGGATGGGAGACACGGAAAAGTTGCCGATCGTTTCGCAGGCGCACGATGGTCTCTCGATCGCATCTTACTCTTTTTGTTTACGTGCTACATTCGAATAAACTTTGCTATTTCGTCTTCTTTTTTTTAATTTGTATCTTTACATAGTTACTTTATATGGCGACTAGGTAGCAACATTTTTATTACCTTCTCACGGCAAGAAGTAATATTGTATTTAATTAGAGGCTTCCGTCCCATAGTAAATAATTGAAGAGTTCGACTGGCCGATAAAATGTTTATAGAGAGACTTTCGTTAGCAAAAAAAATTCGGATTAATGTTTTTCAACAAAAAAAATACCATACGGTTTTACTTTTCTAACTTGTTAGTTACGTACAAATTGAAAATGCAAAAAGACAAAAATTAAGAAGAATATAATTGATCTATATAATTTAAGACTTATCAGATTAAATCCTCTTTTTCAATTTAAATGTTGTACACAGTTAAAGATTAGAAGAATGTGTGTGATAATAATTTATACCAAATTTAATTCCTAATTTTTTAGAAATATTTAATGACGCATAAACGAGAAAGATTTTTAAACCTGATAAATCTCAAATTATAGCCTTTATGTTTCTCATTTTTGTTGTTATGCGACTGTCAGTTTGCAAGAAATCTTTCGAAATTGCATATTTCTAATAATGTTTCCCATTTTTGTTACTAGATTCCAGTAATATAATGTAAGAAAAATCCAAGATGCAAAGAATAGAACACCCTACAGTTACAAGTTTAGGAGGTAGTCACTCTCGCTGGAAGAATTCTATCCAAATTTTAAGAGCTAAAGCAATTTTAAATTTGATTAATAGCAAAATCCAAGGCGTTTTGCGAGCTCAGATAACTCATATGCATTTATTTACCTATGATGCATTATAATTTCAACCGGATTTAAATGTTTCACAACATCCTGCCATCGTTTTTTAAAAAGCATTAGTTTTTATCAATTAAAGAAAAATAAGATACTATTTAAGGGGGCAAATCACCTTTAAATAACAAAATGTTAAATAAACATTTAACATAGGGGAGAGCGGGGCATAGCGGGATATTAAATATGTTTCATTTGCCGTGAAACATATTTCTTAACAAGTCTCATTGAAAATAAAGCTATTTAAAAGAATGTCATTATTACATTGATGTATTTACTATATATATATGTTGTATATAGTAATACAGCAATGTAAAAATGATATTCTTTCAAAATGATTTATTTTCAATGAGACTTGTTACGAAATATGTTTCACAGCAAATTAAACATATTTAATGGGGTGGCCCACTATGCCCCGAAGGTTCACATTGCCCCACGGCCCGCTATGCCCCGCTCTCCCCTATATTAACCCATGCATATGTAAACAACATTTTTTCTGCTGTTAGTAGACATATTTACTTTTCGGAGTCCTAATGCACTATCCGTAGGATTCAAAGTTAACCGATGGACCAAATAAGCTCAAATTTGAGGATATTGTTTTTCAATACTTCACATTTGGTGTGAATAGAGGAAATTAAATTTGAATATCTATAGAACAAATTTTAAATCATAAAAACGTTAACATTTAGTAATAATTAATAAAAAATCTGATTTGTTTATGAAAAATGTTCTAGTTATTCAAATTTAATTTCCTGTGTTCACACCAAAAGTGAAGTATTGAAAAATAATATTCTCAAATTTGAGCTTATTTGGTCCATCGGTTAACTTTGAATCCTTCGGATAGTGAATTAGGACTCTAAAGAGACTTCCTGTTGTAAGTAGATATTGTAGGGCTTTGAAGAGGTTTCAAAATATAGGTAAATATGTCTACTAACAGTAGAAAAAATGTTGTTTACATATGCAAAGGTTAATATATTTTAAATGTTTATTTAACATTTTGTCATTAAAAGGTGGTTTGCCCCCTTAACTAATTTCTACGCAAGGCTACAGCCAAAAGCTCATTAACTTCTTTATCATTACCTTTCGAGCTTACCATTCGAAACGTAATTAAGCAAATACACTTTACTGGTCTGCGATACGCTTAAAAAATCTTCAGCGCAACATTTCGAATATTTAAATTGAAAGCATAATTTCCCCCGATAGCAAGGAGAAAAAAAAATCAATCGCATCGGAGCCTAAGCCCGTTCGGTCGCTCGCGATCAGAGAAAATCGAGCCGCCCGGCCGGTCGTGCCGACAACGACGTCGTTCGCTCTGCCCGCAAGAACCAAGTGCAGAAAGAGAGCGAGAAAAGGGAGATAGATAGAGATAAAAGAGGGAGGGGGGGGGGGGGAGAGCCCACCCGGCTGTTGGGTCCCGGGTGAACTTGTCTTACAATATCTTCCGTCACGGCGGCCTCCTTTATGGAATATATCGCCCGCGCTTTATACGTACCGACGGCGCGGCCCCGCGTATATAACTATATCAGCCCCGGCCGCCCGCCGACGATCGATTATTCATTCTTTTCCGCTCCTCCGCGGATCCGCGTATACACATCCGCTGGCCTCTCCTCCCGCGATCGGGTTTTAAGGAGCGCCGGTGACGGCGATTTTCCTTCCCTATTATCGCGCGCCTCACCGGTCACAAAGACGATTTTGTCGGGGCCCTGGGGGGCAGGGGGGGAGGGGGAGGACAATGGGATTCTAAACGCCGTGATGTCCGCGGACGCCGGGGATACCCCTCCTCTCCTTCCTTTTTTCTCTTTCCTCGATGCCCGCGGAGCATTATTCTTCGCTTCTTCGTGTCCGGCTACTTTGTAAGAGCGTGCGTCCGCTGCCTTGGCTGCGCTTAATTGATTGTTCCGTGTTTTTATGGCGGACGGAGCCGGGGATGTAGCACGGTGTCCTTGCTCTTTACAGATGTCCAGGTGTACCGGTTATTTATTTATTTGTACATTTATTTATAGTTTTTGCGAGCAATTTAACTTTTTACATAGTAACAGAAATGGTGAGATTGGCGAGGTACAAAGTGCAACGTTAAATAGCACAGTGCAGCTAGAATTCGCAGCAGTGAAATATATCATAGTATTTTTAAGTTTTTTTTAAGTAAGGTTCATATGGTTCGTCGTTATATATAATAGGTTATTCGCTATTTACGCCCATGTGTGTCTACGAAAACAGCCCTTTCCGTACCAATCAGGGTAGTTAGTAGTCACGTGGCTGAAACACACGAATATTACCTTTGTTTTGCGCCTGAATATGGCTTTCAGCTTGTTGGGATCGTTAGAGTAACAGTTACAACTGTTTAGCTTGTTGGGATCGTTAGAGTCTTCTTTAATTCTAGTATTTTTAAATTCATCGATAGAGCCTATAATAATTATAATTGGGATGAAATTTCCAAATCCTTTTCAACCTGTTAATAGTAGAAGAGAATCCAATATTATTGTTAGAAGGATAGAATATTTTATAAAAATGTTATTCTTAAAAAATTCTTTGGTCAATTAATTTAAGCTTATAAATTTTATTTTAATTTCTGATATAAAACAGGAAATCATTCTTCTATATGGATTGCTTCTATGGCGTGTCTCTACCGAATCAAAGACTTCTGATTGGTGGCATTGATAAATACTTTTATAATTGGGGCTTAAATTTATTGAGATCTTCTAAAAATAAAACTTTTTGCTCAGAGCTATCATTAAAGGCAGAAATTATCGAAGAAATAAGACACTGTCAGTCAAGTATGCAAAATGTGATTGGTTCACCACTTGGTAGAGACAATCAGCTTGTGCACAAGTACCTGAATATAAATTGACTGTCTCGAATTTACATGTAAATCACAACTCCATCAGTGCATCTAAGTGACCATTACGCAGTATCAGAGGAATACTGACAGTGCATTAAAGAGGGATCCACTCTGACAGTCCTGGACGAAACACTATATTTTTGGTGGTTATCTTGATAAACTTAATTTCCAAGGACAGAATCAGATATTGAGTAACTACTACAGCCATTTAACATCTTTTTCGACGGAGTAGTGAGCAAATGTTTTTTTGATCTTGATCCGAAACTCTCCTTCATGGGTGCAGAAACTGCCGGCAGGGTCTCTTTGACCAGCAATTGATAGTGACTTTGATGTATTTATCAAACTAGATTCTAGTCAATTTTTCCCTTTTCTTCTTAACGGTGATATATTGACTTCGATATTTTATTCTGATATCGTATTTTACTGCAATATTTTAACGATCCCTTTGTTAAATCGCTGAATAGATTCTTGACCAAACAGTATTGGCAAGCATATATTTTATCACATTATTTGCATTACCATTCAAATGTACTTTCATGTACTGAGTCTTACTGTGTAGCCGTATAAAAGAATATCTGACTATCATGCTTACTCTATTTCAATTCAAGAGAGTAAAAATCAAACATTGCAACAAAGTTTATAAAATAAATTTCTCTGTGATTATTTATCTTTGTAAGTCGTTAGTTACTCCAATTTTGGTTTATTGCTCTCAGATATAGTCACCTTATCTTTCGCATAAATTGGAGATGGCTCAACATAAGTTTTTTTAGATTTATGTCATTTAAAATCAATAGACCTATGCACTGGTTTGACCATGAGTATACTGATATCGCTATGGAATTACATATTCAGACTGTTAAGTCCTTGCACCATTACCAAGATTGTTTATTCACGTTTAGGGTTTTATGGGGATACATTAATAATCTTCAACTAGTCAGTCTTTTTACATCCAGGAATGTATCGTATAATTTGCGTACTCTCCGTCTGCTTTGTGAAATGTGCTCGCATTCTAATATTGGTTTTTATTCAATGTGAAATAAACTTAGGAGACAATGGAATATTCTTCCGTCTCGAATTATAAATTTTGATGCTATAGGCGAGTTTAAAACTTCTCTACGTTCACTAACTATAAGTTTTTGATTAATTTTATAATTTTTGTCAATTGTCTATTTTATTTTGTATACATTTTATTATTATATATTGTATTGTATATTAAAGGGCTTATGTCCGTTGAAGATAATAAATAAATAAATAAATAAAATAGAGTTTTTAAATATAAATTTCTACATACACTCATAATAATCGTTTCATTCGAGTGAAAAATCGCCTTATTTCATAAAAAACTGAGCTATTCTAAGCTCCATTAGTTCAGTTTTTTCTCAAATCAAGTGGATTTTAACTCTCTCGCATTATCAGAGAAACGTTACCAATAAATGCAAAACCGCAAGTGAATCGATTCTCGACCATAATAGCTTTAATTATAAGCATCTCAAAAAAAGAAAACCGCTGCGCATTTTTCCTCTCGTGGAACAATTGCAAACGCAGTACAAAAAGCGAGAGAAAGAGAAAGAGAAAGAGAGAGTTCGGCATTTGAAATTACCGCGATTTCACACTCGCTGCTTCTTGCGCCGCGGATGGAAGTGCGTCCGCACGTTATCGAGCCGTAAAATGGTATACCCCGACCCTCGTTGCCCGCGCCGCTCGCCATTACGATACATTTGTATTCGGCGGAAGCGGATAATTGTGCGTCCGGCGAAAAAGTGCCGTCCGGCTCGGTGTTTAAGCCGGCGCTGGAGGAGCGAAACGATTGGGGGCTTTCTTCGCCTCTTGTTAAATCTAATTATCGTCCGGTTTTTACGCGATAAAATTCACGGCTCCGCTGGGTCGATTTACCGCGAGCTTTAGACACTAGTTGCAAAGTAATTATTTCGCGCGGCGAATAAACTAACAACGTTCATTCTGATGCGTTGCCATGGTCAAGGTCGTTATTTACGGTTCCACGGGGACGGACACGGTAAATATTGTCGCCGTTGGGCGACGCGAGCGCTGCACTTACGTCTGCCGATTAAGAACTTTCAGGCTCTTAAATCCGCGGAACGACGTTTACGGCTCGACATTACCTTCTTCAAAAGCGAGCTTCGGATTTATACGCGTCACGGGCACTGCGCGATAATGAAGCTCCTTGTACTCGGCGGAGGTGATAGCTTAATAAGGAGCCTTCATTAGCGGCAATGTATAGGGCAAGATTTTCATTTGCGCAATTAAGTTAAGAAAAGTACGATAAATTTAATTAAATATAACGTATAAAACTATATAAATGCAATTTAGTTACTTTATCTTTTACAAACAGGTTCGGTAATCTAAGATCATTTGAATAATTTTTATACGAAAACTGAAATTTGGAGATAGTGCGTAATCTGCTGTTGTTAATTTGTTTTCTTTGTACACGGAGAGAATTGTTGGATAAGGAATACGCCAAAAATAGCTGTAAAATGTTAGTATGGTCATAGTAAATATGGTGGACGTAGTGGCGTTGCTTACCATAGCCTTTTTATTGATAAAATATAAGTCATAGTTTATACATTGTCAAATTTTCACTAAAAGAAAACGAAAGGAATGACCTAATAAACCCACGTTTAGGAGTTGCAGTCAACCCTCCCGATCACCGATTTGTACGAAGCTCTGGAAATTGTTTTCTAATACCGAATAATTAAACAAACCACTTAAAAGCGGTATTTTTACCACTAAAGTTTGATCTTATAAGATTTATTTGGCAGAATTAGCTTGTTAACTTAACTTTATAGCGGGCTTACTCAGAATTACTAAACTTGTGGTAAAGTTTTTGTATGTTAAAAATACATAAATCATGTTCATGCATTAAAATTTATGTAAACTTAATCTTAAAATATTCCTTGCATTTATTGAATTTTCTACTGCTGCTATACAATTAAATTAGAGAGTTTGATAAAAATCTTTGCCCAACAATATTCTCTCCACGCACAATATAATCAATTATACACCTCAAAAATAAGTATTCAATAAGTTAACAAACTCATTAAAATAATATATACATAAATCACCAACAACGACTTAGTAATTCAAATTCCCTCCACCGTACAAGTCGATTTTTCGCCGGTACACCTCGTCGCTGGTATAGACAAAACTCACACTCGCCAGCGCAGAGAACAAACTCGCCTCGGCCTGAGTGGGAGTGAGCCTATGAAAAACCCTTGGAGCTTGCAGCGAAAAAAAGGGAAGCCTCTCTCGCCGAGCGGAAAATATCCCGAGTACGTGTAACTGAATTTATGGAAGGTGGCAAGAGAGAGAGAGAGAGAGAGAGAGAGAGGGAGTAAGCGCGTCGACGAGCTTCTAAAGTATTTCACGTGCGCGCGATCGCCGGGGGCGCGCCTGGTCTCATAGAGTCGTAATGCATAAAACAAGGGACGCTGACTTTTACGACGCGCCGTTGTTTGCTCGTGAAATGAGGCTTACGAGGCTCAGGGCGGCCTTTAATTGGTTGCGATGATGTACTCCGCGTGCCATTGCTCAGGGAGCGCGCGCACCCCCGGCCACTTGTTACGAGGGCCCCCGCCTGTGTAACTCGTGCTTTCGTGTGCGTATATTTATATTTTCTCGGATTCTCGAGCGGAGAGAGGCCCGAGGCCGCGGCCTCCGCCGTAACTCACCCATTTCTATTTTTCTAGCCGCCCGTCCGAAGTGCTTTCTTCTTTTAACGCAAAAATCGGACGCGTCATACCGTGTGATTTTCGCGTTATACGTCGTCGGATGCAAAGAGCGAAAGTGAACTTCCGATCGTACCGGGAACTAATGGACGACTGCAAGCCTTGACTTCCAAAAAGCCTCGTTAACATGCGAGCGCGAAAATCGCACCGCAATCTTTCGCAATTTCAATGACTCGCTTGAAAGCCGCAAATCGCCGCCGCAAGCGCATAGTACGCGCTTCGTGGAAGCTCGGGATTTGCATTCATCTCTTACGGATTTACATACGCGTAGAAGCTGGTCTTTCCAAAATGTACGCTTGTAGTAATTATTTGCCTGTGTGCATTGCTAATTTACAATTCAAGGGTTCACTTTGATTGTGAACGTACTTCCTGGAATGAGAGGAATAGCTCGCGAAGAAAATTTAAGTAAATGTCGGTTCAAGAACGAAAGGACGTCCTAACGATTTTATAATTAAAGCTTTTTGAAATAATCGTCCTGGCAATTTCAGGCTTTGCTTTTAAGAAACGATTGGCGATTAATTTTAATCAAATAATAATTTGTTTCGATATTACATAAACGGTTCTCACAAAATCCTGTCGAGTGGACTGCCCTTCGGCTTTGTCGAGGATATAATGTGTACATTCCTCCCGAGTTGATTGCCGTCGATTACTTCGATTACGCTATTGAAGCTATTCAAGGAAATCGAAGCTACCATAATAACATAGAAAGCTACCAGTCACGATCGCAATACTCGATCAAAGATATTGCAACTTCCTCGCAGTGCCTTAAAAATTCGCACGTGTTTAGTTTACACATTAATACTTGTGAAACTAAATTTTATACCAGATTGCAGACCTCGACTTTTTGTTACGCAGAAACGCGCAGCTCCGGCATCGTTCATTACTGCCCGGGGGAGCACTTTAAGCTTTTTCCGCGAATCGCGATTCCGAAAACCGCGCGCTTTTAGTGCGCCGTAAAACGCGATTCCCAGGGGTCAGTGGGCAAATTGACTTTCCTCGAAAAAAAAAGGCCGATCGGAAAAAGAAAGAAGCGGGGGGAGCGATCGATCTCTCAATCGGCTAAAATCGCGCGCGGGGATCCTCAGGGGGACGCGGAACGGGTTCCGCGCGCGCGCGCAATGACGTCACCGGCGGAGGCACCGCCGTATCGCTCAACGTCGCGCAGCGCGACTCCCGATGGTCGTCGGCGATTTATCAGCCCGGGAAAGTGGCGATTTTTCAAGCCGGGCGAGAGAGAATCGACAATAAGTACACGGCGATTCGATCGTGATCGCGGCACCTGCAGGCGCGGGGATTCTATACTTCCTTTTTTTTTTGCTCGGCTGCTTCGACGAGACAAATCTGATACCGGTGGCCGGTTATTGATGCAAATTACAATGTCAGGAGTTCCGCGGGAGTTGCGACGTTCGACAGGAGATGTTAAGTGCGTGTAAATGCGGTGAGAAATGTTAGTCTGAGATTTCGTATCAGTTATCAGTTGTAGACATTTGGTTTATTTATTCTTTTCCTTTCATAAGTTATATTTCATTTTTACCACGTTTTTATCAAGTCACTTTCTTGTTTGCCCGTCGTTGCAGGTGGAATCTTGCAACTGAAATTTCGAGCACTTCCCGATTAGCTATCCGGCTGAAACTTTCAGGGTTGCTCACAACTTATAACAATGCAAAAAATACCGAAATTTACTATTATAAAGTGTGCGTTCAATCACAATATGATTATATTTTTTTTATATGATATATTATTTTAATTACTTTCTATACATTAAAATGCGAAA
>JAXIUT010040923.1:0-12628 GCA_035586675.1 Eurytoma californica | reverse complement strand
CATCATAGGTAAATTGTTGATGAGACTTTTTATTCCGTTTTTTTCCGCTTAACATGGTGGTATAACTCGCGTCCGGACGTTTTGAGACACCCTGTATATTGTAATTAGGGTTTAGAGTTTTATGACGGCTGACGCAGGTCATGTCATAAATTGTCGCTGGAACAGACTACCATTAGGATGCTTTCGGGAATTCCAGATACGTGCTTATCTAGAAATTGGAATTTTGTAAATCTTAGTAGGAACTGCAGGGGAAACTACTACCTTAGAAACTTCATGATCGAAAGAGAAGTGCACTTTACGTCCGCCGTGATCTTGAATGGTCGGCTGAGAATGGCTCGCACGGATGTGTGCCATGACATTTTGGCGTTTGTAACTTAATGCACGTTTGATAATCACTAGTCTTCATGGTGTATTCACGACGACTAACCATCCGTTTTATTTCTACCATAGTAAAAAAATTGAATATATATGCATAATAAGAAACAATAACAAATCAATCCCCTCGCATTGTTATTAAAATTGATTTTCATCAGTTATTCTTGTCTCATTTTAGCAAACTTCCAAAAGACCTGAAATAGCCAGGATTTTTTCCGAATTTGAAAACAAATTACCTCTTTCCTAATTACGTTTCTTACTCGAACGATTGACCGTTAAAAGCTCCTCCCTCCAATCGAAACAAAAGCAGACGCCTCGAAACTTTGCATACGGCCTTTTATCAGCGAGCAACTCCAGCGCGAAGTTTTCTAATAAAACGGTAGAAGACCGGCTCGCCCTAATGACCAGGAGGAATCAAGTACCCTCTCCCCTCTACAGTAGTTTATCGAATCGCTTTTCCCCTTTGCTTTCGAGTTTGATTTCGCCCGCTCGTTTCGGAATTAAAGATCCTAATTATAACAGCGGCTCCCGAGGGTGAGAAAAAGGCGGCGTATAGGTCAATGTAAATGTCGTCGTTTGAGCGAGACTTTTAAAAAATTTATATAGGAGCGACCGGCCGAGTGGCAGCTGCACTGCGAAATTATTTGTCTAGACAAGCTGCGCTCTTTTATTCATGAATTTTCAGCAGCTTGTAACTTTATATAAGCGGCGCTTCCTGCATTTTTAAGCGTTTTCACTTCGAATTTTATGCAGTAACTTTTTAACAGATTGTTTCGACTACGAGGAGAGGGGGCGGCGGGCTTGAATTATACGCGCGCCGATGCGATCGATCAGTCGCCGATTGAACATTCAGTTCGATCGGGCGGCTTGGCAAATGTCGGTCAATTTTTCAGGACTTTAAATTCGGATGGCTCGATAACTCGTCGTTATGTACCGCTCGTGTACTTTCAAAATATTAGCCAAATACTTTTCGAGCCAATCTTTCTGGTTATACATTGTTTATAGTTTGAAAGTGCCGTAAATCGTCGTTTACTGCTTGCGCTTTTAAGAGCGTAAATTACGCAAGACTAATTGTTAAAGCCCGCGGGAACGAGACTTATATTCGCTAAACACACATATAATTCACGTAAGATTACGTACCCTAATTTTTTTCTTCTAATTTTGGTTGTAGTAGCTCCAAAACTTTTATTTGCATGTTTATAGAGTTTATAAAGTTTTTCTTAAACTTTTATAGAACCATTTTGTTATATAAATGAAACAAAAAAAATTAGTGTACTTCTAACACCGCACGCTATTTTAAACTTGTTAAAATTATTTATTAATTTAAGAACAATCGTTCCTTATAACGAACAATTTTAACATGAATTAAAATAAAAAAATTGCACAAATTTGACAGAATAAAGAAACAATCGGTACAAAAGGTAAAGAATCGAGGATAATAGAGTCCTGAGGCCGATCGGGCCACCCTCGCGGTTAATAAGCGATCGCGCGGCGCCGGCGTAACAATCGGGCGCCAAATTACGCGAGAGCGAGATTCGATTGCTCAACGGGCCGCTTTCTTCCCCTCCCTCGCGCGGCCGATTTTATCGCTCGGGTTTGTGCGCTCGCGCGCGCGTGTGTGAGTGCACGTCCGTGCACGCGCGCGCGAACGAGCACCGATTTCTCCGCTTGGAGTCTCCACCGTCTTGTGCGCCGCATTTCATTGCTTTCGATTAACGGAAGTTATACAGGAGTGCGCAGGTATATATACACTATGCGAGTGCGGTGCGCTGCGCGCGCGCCAATGTAACGAGAGATGCGGGTTGCCGGAGCGCAGGAACTTTCGTTTTCAGCCTCCCCGGCTTCGTTCGATTTGCATTAACTTTTTTTCATCTCGATTGACGGATTCAGGTTGGTGGTATCGATGTCAAATTGCTTTGCGGGAAGCGGACGAGCGGATTGAGTCGTATAGTTTCTAAGTGGAAAATAGTAATAATCTACTTGCGATTTTTTTTTTTTTTTTTACGAAACCTTTAGATTTTAGCTCTTTAATCGTTTTATTGTTATTCGCTCATTTTTAATGTGTATAAAGCATTTATAACGCCAGCATAGTTAATAACATTTTTTTCTTATTATTACGTACAATAATTTATAGACAGTATGTGCATTTAAATTAAAAATATAACTTTATGTAATAATTAAAGTTTTTATTTAAGTAAAAAACTATTCGAAAGTAAAAAGTTTCGAATTGTATTATTTCTCAATGTCTGAGGAGGTTGTAAGGGGCTAAACAAAAAATTTGGGGCGGCGTGCGGCACCGAAAACAATATTCTCGAGACGAGTTCTGGCGAGTGCTTGATCCCTCATCGCCCCGTTATTTCAACGCCCACAAGATCGAGCGAAAAGGGACGCAACAGTAGTCGGATTAGGCGGAGCGAAAAGTCTTTATTTGCTATACCCGGGTAACTTGATTTTCACAATTCAAATTCACAATTCAAATGAAAATTTTTGAATGAGGATGATTTAGTCGTGCTCAAAACTGATATATGAATTCAACAAGATTTTGGCATTAACAATAATTTAAATGATTTATAAAACAATTTGAAGATGATAATCGAAGAAAAATAGAAACAATTGAATAAGCAAACTACCTAACTTAAAAGGTTTGGTAACACAAAGCTTGTTTTTCTCATGATTTTGATTATTTATGAGGCAAAAAATGAGGATAAAAATATAAATGTCGCTGCGCATTATGCCGTCAACGGAGAAATAAGCGAGAAAAAAAGAATTACGTTTCATTTCAAAATTAGTGTTCGCGGCAGCGCTACGTCGATAATCACTTTCAGGCAATTAAGCTACCGACGTAAAATCCGCATTAGCTCGAGTGCGTCACAAAGGAAAACAACGAGCGTCCGACTTTTCCTCAATTTTCCATCTCCGAAGCGAACCCAGGGGGTACCCCTATACATTACATCGGAAGATCATAAAATCCAAGTGCACGAGGGAAACAAAAAGGAGCAAAGCTTGACTGAGCGCTCAAAAGAACCTTTCTCTCGCGGAGCGAACAACAAAAGAAAATATCTCTCCTCACGCATTTTCCCGAGAAGAAAACGCAAGTCAGAAGTGCGAGCGGCTTGCGACAGATGTCGCCATGGTGTCCGGCAGCGAAACCGCGACCCCCACCGTATGGTTTCTCTTGCACACCCAGACAGGCGCATTCGCGACGCACCGCGTAGTAGAAGTCGGCGCACGGTACACACGCGCGCGCGGCGAACGGGGGGGGATCAATGCCCCCCTTCTCTCTTCCGCGCGACCGGTGGTCGGTTAAAGGCCGCCTCTCCACTCTCGACGCCTGCGCGCACCCAGAGATGAATGGCAGATCCCGGCGAGAGTTTGATTGAAACGCCGCCCGATGATGGAGAGCCCCGCGCTGGAGAAATTTTCTTCCCAGGTGCCAAGTGGTGCTTGAATTCCGCTCTGTCGGCGACTGGTACTCCGGGAATTTCGGGAAGTCGTGCCGACCTCTGTGCGCTCACGGGTTCATCTAGATCGCTACGGCTCGCTTTGCTTGTTTACGTCTGTTTGATTTACGGCGCGTCGATATTTTAGGTGTTTGTTTTATTTTGCGTTTGATAGAGTAAACGTGACTTTTAGTTGAGTTTATAGAAAAAAATAAAGTGTACGCTGCTGGAAGCAATGTTACAATTCTTAACGGATATTCGCTTTAGTAGTGTGACTCAGAAGTTCGAAATGTAAACTATGTATAAAACTTATACTTCCAGTCACGTTTAATGTTAATATAGTACAAATTCATTCTTAATTTATTACAAAGAATAGTAGAAAGTAACTGTAATAAATGTCGTGCAATAATACTTAATTTTAAAGCCATTCATTAATGTCACGATCAATAATCAAAATTAATATTGACTTATTTTTATTTTATTTAATTGGGCGAGCTAACATGTATATTAATGCGAAATTGATTAACTAAAATTTTTAAATTTCTTGTGGTAACAAACTAAATCTGACCTGGTTAGAATAACACTGAAATTCTTAGAAAAATTTCAGGACACTATTTGGGTAGGTGTAAATTATGGGCTGCAGGCAAAAATATTTTCGAGTGACCTAAGCACCATCATAACAATTATCCCAAACAGCTGGGCAATATTGTCAAGCGGGGAAATACCAGTACGGAATTTTAAACTACATTGTTTTGAACTTTATTTTCAGCTAAAAAAATGTATACACACAAATTATTTCTATATTAAAACACGAAATCTTCTTCAATATTTATAGCTAAATTGAAATTGAAAATTTATTATTGATCACTTTTATATCTCGGCATTTTATCGCTCGTTTTTTAATTCATGAAGAAAGATTTAACAGCGGATTAATATTGACACAAGTTTATAAAAATATTTTGCAGTTCGCCGCGATAATGAGCGTAATCTGATTTAACGAGCTCGTCGTCGAAAAATTTCACGAATGCATATCCTCGATCTTCCGAGGAACATTAACCCGCACCGTTAGCGCGCGGCTAACGTATAATCCGCGCTTACGGCAATTGCTTTATTGACTCGATTGTCCATAAAAGCGGAGCGTCGCCGGCCAATGGGCTGCGTGCAGCAAAACGATCGCTTCTGAATTTTTGGCCGGCACTAGGCTTTCGGGGCCTCCGATCTACCGGCCACCCTCGCAAGCAAGTCCGAGCATTTGAATGAATCCCCGGCGCGCTCAATGGGTTTCTAACGTCCCTCGGAGCTACCTGGGCAGCCTCAAGACCGCCTACACGAAATCCTCACCCAAACAAAGGGGCTGGAAGACAGCTCCGGCAGTCGACGCAGAGCAGATGATCGGAGCCTCGGTGGACGCGCCGCGCAACGATCGAGCCGAACATCGCTCCTCCTAGCCACGACTTCTCTCTCTCTCTTTCTCTCGCTCCGTTCCCCCTCCCCTCGCCGGGGTATTCCATTGAGCGGCGGCGCATTAGTGCGAACGAGACGCTGCTAAGACGAGGACGCAGCGCGTGTGCAGGAGAGCGGCGCGCACGTGTGTGGGTGGGCGTGCACGAGAGTGTGCGAGTGCGTTTTCACCGATCGCCTGGCAATATGGCTTCCACTGCGGCCGAGTGAGAGTCGATTCGGTCGATCCACCCATCCTCGGCGAGGAGTTTCGAGGCGCCCACCTGGTGCCCCGTCGGAAGGCCCGCCCAGTGACTCGTGCGCGTGTGCACCAGCCTCCTGTGCGCGATCCCGGCCCCGTAAACACCGACCGACCTAGCTTCTGCATCGTCGAGGTTAGGTGCGCGGACACTGTGCCTCTCTCTCTATCTCTCCATCTCTGTCTCTCTCGCTCCGTTATTTAAACAAAGTCGTCGGAGGGCGACGGGAGTAAAGGGCCCTCGACGTGACCGTTTGCGAGTGTCGGTGAGAGGTGACATAACCCGACAGGTCCTCCGGAGGATCTCGAATCCTGTGAAGTTTCGGACAAAAAAGATTTGTTTCAATCGGGCGATATACGAGCAAACGGGAGATCGAGAGCGCAGAAGTGGCTCCAACGTAAGCTACGAGAGCGAGAGGGAGCGATCGAGTTAAAAGTCTCGGGGACTTTTCTATCAGGCGGCGCTGGCTGCCTGGCTGGTCGCCGCTGCCACTTTTTCGCCCGTGTTGTGCACGTGTGCCGCGGGCCGCACTCGCACACCATTGCACGCCAGCCGCCACACACACAGACGGGAGGCCGAGTTTTGCGGTGTTGCCGCCTGCGCGCAGTGGGCTGCTCTCTCACGCGCGCGCGCCATCTGCTCGGCGCCGGAGAGAGGGAGACGGACGATCCGCTGGCTGGCGGCAGGAGAGGAGAGGAGGTTAGACGGCGAGAGAGAGCGTACTATAGTGTCTCGAGAGCGCAACGACGCACGTACACTGCACCCGCCGTGCACGGCCGTACACACTTACACTAGCGCGCCGCCGCCGACCTTTTCGAACATTGTTTTGTGCGCGAAGTAACGCGAGAGAAGTGCGCCCAGGGACTGTGTGTGCTACTGGTGACTGGCCGCCTAGCGGCTCCTTCCTTTTTCTCTCTCCGAGTGCGAGGGGACACACGATTTTCCGAGTGCAAGTGCGCGTAAAGGACTGCGTTCGAGGTTAGGTTCGATTGGATTGTTGTGACTCTCGGTGCGGAGCTAAAGGAGGCCAGCGCGCTAACTCGGCTGATGCCATGAGGATCCGGAGACAGCTGGACACGTGACACCCAGGAGTTTGGACACGTCCGCGTCATGAAAAAGCAAAAACCACGGTGAGTCCGTCTCTTAACCGATCTTTTTTCCCCCCCGGTGGACACGGGCCGCTCGATCAACACTTCGAGCACGGCCTACATTTTCCTCGGGCGAACGTCGCCGCTCGATATCCACTTGCGATTAGATTCTCTTCTCCCCTTTTTTTATTCTCGCGCGATTAAAATGAAAAAAATGCGACTCGCGGAGTGACTTCGAGCGTTTTAAATTTATAACTGTGCAGTGTGTAATCGGCGCGGCTTGATCGACGCACGGTGGCTTCGGCGAAGCGAATCCGCTCGGCTCTCCTCGTGCCTTCTAATTATAATCCACGATTTCTTTCCCATGGAAAATAATGCGGACTGCGCGGCCGGGAATCGAGCGGGACAAGTGTAAAAATAGACGTGTCGCGATAACCCTGAAAAAGGCGAGAGATCAGGTGAGGATCTCCTCGCGGGCAAAAATTGGAGCAGCGAAGGAAGTCGAGAGAGAAGAAAAAAAGCCGGAGTTTTCCGATTCTGACGTGCGAGGGAAGGCGCGCACAGCACCTGAAGGTTAGGTCGAGGAGCCGGGAGGGAGACGAGGATAGGGGGGGACGAATGGACATTGCGACGGGGGCTTGCACCTGGAGCGCTGGGAGAGATCAGGTTATGGAAGGCAGGCGGTTGCAGCCGAGCGAACGGCCACCTTCTCTCTCTCTCTCCCTCTCTCTCTCGCTCTCCCTCTTCCTGGTGCTCTCTGCGGAATATTTTAATGGATTCCCGAGCTGCTCGCCGTTCTAGACGAGATTTTTCGGGGGAACCGATCTTCGCGGTGTCCCGGGAATGGCGTAACTCGTCCTTTCTTTCTGCTCGCCGTTCTTTTTTCTCGCTCAATTCGAGGACTTTTCGTGCGGGGAATGTGTAAAAGTAAGCCATCGAGTGTGAAAGTTATGCGGTTTTGCGTCCGACTGACGTCACGGATCTTAACACTTCGAAAGCGTTGACGGACAGGATGAATGAAGGATTCGGCATCGGTCGATTGTGCTCTTTTCTATTCTGACGGAAGTGTAACGCGCTCATACTCGCTCGGTTTTCTTATCGGTTTTATACAGAAAGTGCGGATGTTGCGAAATACGAGGTTCTTTTTTTTTCACTCCGTGACATACTTACTTAGGGTCGATTTACATATGACTCACGAAGGAGGCCGCATCCTCGTTCTTTCGATATTTATTTTAACTCAAAAAACGACGACGATTAACAGCCTATCGCTCAGATTAGGCTAAACAATAAACGAGCGATTATTCGAGATTAATAAGGCGAAAGCTCGAACATTGCTCGAGTATCTTGTGGATACAGTGTCGCGCAGCCTCGAACTTCATTCAGTGTAAATTCCGCCGAGTAAACACTCGGCTTCGAGTGCCACTGAGTCTCTATCCGTGTAGCTAAGAAACTCCGCAAAGTTAAGGTCATTAGCGACTAGTGCCAAAACGACTTTGCCGTTTTATCGACTCGAATTCATCGGGAAAATTGCTCCAATCGTGAAAGTGAACGAGTGCGAATACTTTCGGGCCGTTGGAATTACTTTTCTAGCCGAAGAATAAAATGCCTCTTGTTGGGGCGTGTTGAACAGCAGGTAATACGAGCGCCCGATTCAAAACTGATGCGCTAATTGATTTCATTAATCCCTTTAATTATCGACATTCTCCGTTTCCCCGAGAGTCTATCAGCTCTAATAAAATCACTCAAAAATAGAAAATCTCCCCTTTGCCGCTCTGTCATTTAACCGAACCGACATAAATTAAGATTAAGTCAACCGCTGCGAACAATGTACGCAAAAACTGTACAGTAAATTAACTCGCAAACGTTAATATTTCATTACGATAATCCCGAAAAAACGTGCCACTCACAAAGATTAATATTTCAGTGTGTTAATCGTTGGCGAGCGAACGGGAGCGCGGCAAAAACTGCGCGTTCATCCGAAAGTAAAAAGGAAGCAGCGATCTCTCAATATTAGAACAGGCGAGCGGGGAAAGGGGCGACGGGAGTGTAAAAAACAAAAATGTACGACTCGTTGGTTTATTGTAATTATTGCAGAATTTTTCTGAGGCCGCCGTAATTAGGCATTACTCAAAATCCACAAGCGCGGCGACACACTCTTGTCGCGTGGATTAAAATTTCACGTTAAAAGTGCAATCTGTTTGCGAGGCTTATTGTCCCGCGCACACTTTGCGATTGCGCGTCAAAAATTAAGCGCGCGCAACGACACCTCTTACTTAATTCATCAGAACGGGTTATATACCTTTTCCACGCGCTCGCGGCTTTTTAAGCAATTCTTGGATTCTTCTCTTTTTTCCGCCTTTCGACGCGAATATTCTTCAAATTCGTTTCTGCCCGGCTAAACAATTTTTATTCGACGGGCGAGCGCGCTCCGATTGAAAAGAATTTTAAATATTTTGAATCGATTTGCGTAGTCTTGACCCGTAGTGTTTACGAATTTTATTTTATTCGTGAATGTAACTTTTCGCCTTTACATGTTGTATACAAATATTTTGCAAATGTCAGATTGCAAACATTCCATCGCGAAAAGATTGAATGAAGCTTTTTTCGCTGTAGGTCTTTGCAATTATGTACACGGAGAGAACGGCTCGATATAAATTACTTTCATTTTATTGCTAAAATTACTATGTGGTTAGTAATCTTGAAATCAAGTAAACAGTTTGGTAAAAATTATTCACAACTTGCAGTAAAAAATTTGCAACTTTTCTGAGTATATTTTTACAGCAAAGCAAATTCTTACCCATTAGCTCATTTGATTCCAAGATTACTAATTACTTAGTCATTTTTATCGTACCATGTAAATTACTTTTTAGAAACTTGTTGAAAGAATGAAAAAAGATTTACTGATATAGTTCATAGCAACACCGTTACATTTATAATAAAATTGACATTATAAATAATGATTGATTATATAAAAGTGATGTTTTTAATGTGTATCTAATCTATACAACTATTCTTTTATTACTTTATAACTTCAGGAACATTTCGTTTATGATGTGATCTTATTGGAAATGGTGAATAAAAGTATAACACTATTTTTTTATAAGTACGTATCGAGACTTTATTTAATCACAACACAAGGAAGGTTTGCTGAGGAGCGAACTGTCTTCTACTAGACTCCAGACAACTAATTAGTAATACGTAGTCCGAGTAAGAGAGCATACGCCTAAGCAATGAGCTCTTTACCTGCCCCTGGCCAGGTACCGGGCCCATCCTTTATGACAGTCATAAATTAACCTTTCGACGGTTCAGTTTTGTTAGAGTAGCCGGTTTTTCCAACAGATCTCCTGTTCCTTTCGACAAGGACAAACTTCGCAGCCCCAATCACAAAAATTAATCCGCACAAGCAAGAAGTAAAGATAATCGCATTAGATTAATTAGCAAAATAATCAAAAGCTCATTCGACTGGGAGAGCCATCGGGCTGCTTCGAAAAACCCACGAGGACTGCGCTCCCGATACCCGATCAAAGGAGCTCAACGACCCAGTCCTTCTTTTTTTTCCGAAACAACGGGTGACAGACCCAAGTGGAGAAGAGAAGCCACATGTTCGGTCCATCCGTGAGCGGCGGAGCGCAGCCACCTCGAAAGAATCCCGCGCGCATACGTACATGCATAGAGAGCCGAGGCTAAAAGCGATTAGCGCGAGCGGAAAGTTTCCCCGGCGCTTATTTACGGCGATCGACGAGGGGCGGCGATTTTTCCGTCGCTGCGCGGAAGACGTGAGAATGTGTATACAACCCCGTCAGGACGCGCGCGAGTATCTCACCCTCGTGTGCGAGAGAGAGCCCCGTACACGCGCGCACTCGTTTATCGATCGTAGCGGCAGTCGCCGGCGCCGGAGAAAAAGGCCGCGGATATACTAGGAGGAATCACTTTGTCGCTCTTAAAGTGACATTCTTACTGTTGGCCGTATCTAATGCCCTTAAAATTCACTTGATCATCCGTGGCGTTTGCGACGTATTCACTTTGTGCTACAGTCGATTTTTGTTCGTTGGGTAGAGGTATATTAACCCGAGGCCGGAGTTTGATGACTCGTGATTTTTAAAGAATGATGCGATATAATTAAAAATTTTCGGTGCTTCGACTAAATTGTATTCAATTTATTGAACGATTGTTGACGGGCATTTATTTTTTATCGCGTAGTTAATTAAAGAATAAAAGTAAGGCTTATTGATAATAGGATTACGCGAAAGCGGTAACAAATTTTTTCGGCTTAAATTGTGTGAAGATTGCTTAACCGTCTGTAAAAATAGAAAATGGCAATCAAAATTTTTTCATTCTAAAGATAAATTGGCAGCCGACGCGTTTTGTTGCGAGTATTAACTTTCATTTATTTTTGACCGGTATAAAAATGCTTTTTTTTTGCAATAAAAGCTTGCCTTTAAAAACATTCCGGAACTACTGCTCGCTATTATTGTTTGCCCATTCATTGTTCGATTTAATAGTTTCTCTTTTATTTTTTTTATCCCGCAATAATTCGTACTTTTACTCTCTACAAACGTCAACAAATAATTTTTCATAGGAATAATTTATTTATCGATTTGCACTTTCATCAATAAACTTTAATCCTCAATTATATCGGCTGTTGATTATCCGCTATAAAAATAATCGAAAGAATCGTCATAAAAAACGCAGTTATTACGCGTGAAGCAGCGAATCTGGGCAGAAAAAAGGGAGGCAGCATCATTCGATCGGGCTTACAATAGCCCGACATTCGATTTTCGTTAATGAGACATCGGGGAGCCGACTCGCGTGCCTTCACTTTTCACTCTTACTCGGCCGAGCGTGTGCAGTTTGCGAATCCGCGCCGGATAAGTGGCGGCCTCTCGCGACGCGCTATTTCTCCTCTCCTCTTTTATCGTCGCTCCTCTTATCGCTGCGGTTTTCTCGCTTATTGAGAGCGAGACTGCGCGTGATTCCCTTACCAAGGAGATCGAGAATACTCCTCTGCACCGATGCCTCCGCTTTTTTTATTGTATTATATTCTCGAAATAAACGACGAGTATTTGTTTCCGTTCGTTTCTTTTTTGCGAACGCCCGTCGAAATATGAGTCATTATTTTAATTGACTGGAAATTCCGTGTAACTTTGTATCGCTTTATTGACTCGTCAAACGCGACTATATTAAAATCTGTTCCAGTGTATTATATCACTTGCAATACAGTTAATTTAGATTATGAAATATGATAAACAGTTTGATTCCGTCGTGTCTGTCATAGATTCATTGATAAGAGGCGTGTGTTATGTTCACACTTTGCTGAGTGCAGATAATTCATACATTATAATGTGCGATGATGTCGTGACCGTCATGTCTTCTTTTCAATTACACTTGTATCATTGTTTCTAACCTTACGAATTTTCAGATCAAATTAGATGTTTATTTGTTTATTGTTTAAACGATTAATTTAATTGGAAAGAATGTAGGATTGCATTATTAAGTTCGTTTATTTAATTGAATGGAGTTGACTACTTTTGAAATCAATTGCGTGACGTTGACAAGTTTATTAACATACCGGTCTTTATTAATCAAAAAATAGTTTAGTTCGTAACATAAATCATAATTTTTCACTGATCATAATTCAATTATAATTAACAAACAAATCGACACAAATTAAAATTCAATTTTTTTCGTGTGCATAATAGAAGAATAATTCTACTCCGACGATCGGGCGAATACTAATTGAAGCTTTTAAAAATCCTCCAAAGAAACGTCGAAAGAGGGCTGCACGAAAAATCGCACTAGCACGGGCATACACCCAGGCTCGAGATCCTCGTCCAATATAATCGGAAGTATCCTGCAACAAGCTGGGGGCTCGCGCGCGCACCGCAGGACTTCTCTCTCTTTCTCTCTCGCTCCCTCTTTCTCTCCCTCTCTATCTTTCTCTTTGTCTCTCTCTCTCTCTCTCTCTCTCTCTCTCTATCTCTCTCTCTCTCTCTCTCTCTCTCTCTCTCTCTCTCTCTCTCTCTCT
>JAXIUT010040912.1:0-12629 GCA_035586675.1 Eurytoma californica | reverse complement strand
ACATCGTTACTAGGTCGAGTAGGTCGCCCTCTTACGAAAAAAATAGTAATTTTTCCTAACCTATTTTCTCAGTGTAAGATAGGCATCAAGCACAATTTTTGTTCATACTATTTTCTTTTATTATTTATAAAATATGTAACAACTTTATGAAAATAACAAGTATTATCATACGTTATACGTTCAATAACTCATAATTAATTTAAATGCTGTAATTCTTTATAAATATTATATAATATGAAACCCAAAAAATCATAAATTCAAATACATTTTCTTTTCTACATTACGCAGAAGATCGTAATAAAAAGTGATATGGTACAGACATCGTTACACGTAATAAAAATAATGATAAAGTATGCTACACTAGCTGTGCGATACAACCGCCTTATGACATAACACAACAATTCTCACGTCCATTGTTCCTAGATCGAAATTAAAGCTAATCCTCGCAGTGAACATAAAAGGGAAAAAGGAAAAGAGAGCGAGAAAGCCGTCTTACCTTGGCGCGGCTCAAGGCCTGACGCTTTAGCTACCCACGTCCTCGCGGCGATTTCCTCAAGAGACTTACGGGCTTTCGCCCGCGGTTTTTTCTCCATTCTCCAAAGGCGCGAGTGGAGTAATTTCGCCTCCTCCCTCGGCGCTCACTTTCTCCTCGGCCATTCATAATTTCATCACTCTCCATTTAGCCGCGCGCACTCCCCGGCTCATTCACTCCCTCCCGGGCCGCGCCGCGTAATCCCGGCCCCGAGAAATCTCGCGCGGCGCTGCGGGGATTTTCGCGCGGACGAAATCTGGGTCGATGCCGACGGATTAAATTCCGACGGCTGACGCCCCTGTCTTGGGCGTCCCCGGGAAAGTCATTTTCGCGCGATCCGTTCGCTGATTTGTTTCGCCCCGGCGCGCGGCTCGCTCCCCCGGGGTGTCCCGCGCGCTGACTCCACTTTTACGTCGCCCGCCCCTTTTCTTTACTCCGCGCTGACGGTCCTTGCGAAAATTACCTTCTTTTCCAGTTTTTATGGCGCGGCTCGAGCGGCCTGCCGACTTGCAGGCGTCCTCCGCTGCATGCAGTTAGACGTAATTGCAGCCGAGCTAATTCTATAGGGGGTCGATGAAATTAAAGTCCTTTTTTTAGATTAAGTAAATTTAAGCCAAAGTTTCGCCGAGAAATTGCCGGCTGAAAGGGCGACGGCGTAAAATTTTCAAAGGGTCCTTGGGCGGGGTCGGCGATCTTCGTACATTATTCACTAATGGCTGTAACTGATGATCGCAAAAATCGTAAATTTTGGACAAACGTCGGCGTTTCAAAGTGCGCCTCGTGAAAAATTTATAAAGCACTTTAAATTGTAAATACTGTGATTATTTGTTACTCGTCTGCGTTTTTTGTACTTCCTTGCCCCTCGACGAAAATAACTGCTCCAGTGACTCTTTTTGCGACTACAATGTCGCGGAAGGCAGTTCTCGCTTCGTGTTCCGCCCCGGGCGAGCAGTCGACTCAGAAAAGGTGCCCAAGCTCCTCTCTTTTTCTTCCGCTCATATTTAGCTCGCTTCTTCAGGCATATTTAATATCCCAGCTCGTCTCGTATTATACATCGACACGAATTCACGCTAATTGCGCTTGCGATAATGTAATTATTTTTCAGTCCACTCGCACGACAGGACGTTTGCTTAGCAAACTAATGAAGGGCCTTTCAATATCGAGTTTGTTATGACAGCTTGAATAATTAAGGTTAATAAGCTACATGAATTTATTCAAATTAATAGCTCTATATTACTATATCATTAGGTATCCGTTCTTAACTAGTGCGTAGCATAATTCGCATTCGCTTTTGTATTGAGAAAACTTTGTTTAAATTTCAACAGAAGCAATTTCTCGTTGAATCTGTAAATAAAATATAATTAAAAAAACTTCTTTTCAATCAAGTTAATAAGAAAATCTAACTCTGCCTAACAATACTATTCGACTGATGCAACTTACGCGCGGAAAATCCAGGCCGAGATAGAGAATTGATTAATTCTCATCAGCGCCGCTAAAGAACGTATTTCTTTACGAACGAACTTCTGTCGATATTGGGTTTGCTTTTCATTTCCTAACTTTTTTTTTTTTCAACAATATCGGCTTCCCCGCGGGCTCTAAAATGCTTTGTTAAATTGAATCAGTATACGCTGATCATTCCAGTAAATTTGATTATCTTTGAAAAGTACGGCGATCGCTATCATTTTTATTTCTCTCTCCGGTGAACGAAACAAAATTGACCTCTTTTTCCCGCTCAAAATAATCCGGATGCTAACTAAAAAATTTAATTTGCGAATTTTAGAGTTGAAGAAGCGATGCAGGCCTGATACTGCCGCCCATTTAACTTTTCTATTAATGAATATAGGCGAACTAAAAAAGGTAAAAAGTGCAGTACTGCAAAACGAAATATTAAAATATCGTTGCTTATTAAATATCTGGTTGAATTGCATGATATAAATAAAGTCGGTATCCAGGAACGCGGCAAATAAAATATCATTTAACTTTCTTTTTAACAAAAATTTGATAATTTAGACATGAGTAGAACACTATAATGGAATCTTGTTCATTCTTGCAGAAATAATTCAGTTAAGTTTGCAATTGTTATCGGAAACTAAGGCAAAGAGATGCATTTGCACGTAAATAACAAACTTCGTGTATAGTTGAGCATACAGAACGTCAAATATAGTACGACTAGTTACAAATTATGACAGACGTCCGCTACTATACTGAACTACCGAAGTCTCTCCATTGTTTTGACGTGGAAGCTTCAGCGGTTCATTCGTTCGTATTAATAATTACTGGAATAATATATTCGGAACGATATTAATATAGTTTTTTCGCGCAATAATTACTACCCTCTAAATCTGAATTAGTGAAATTTCATGTATTCAGTGATCATTACAGGTTAAAAGTATCCCACTAATTCAATTAGCGGGATACTCTTGACTCAGAATATGTGACTATTCACATAAAATTAGTGAAATGGCAAAAATTTCACTAATTTAGATTTAGAGAGTAAATTAACAAAGTTAATGTCTTATCTTAAGATAATATGTATCATGATTATGTAAAAAGATGGATTAAATACTTAATATGATCACCAAAGAAACTATGATGCGGGTGTATGAAATTCGATGGAAAATGTAGTATCATCATAATTTTTTTACGTCAAATTGTCCCGACGTCACCGCAGCAACAAAACGTAATGCGCATACAGAAATGACTACCAGTGCAATGATAACTGCAAGTGTGTGGACTCGCCGAGGCAGAAACCCATGGAGTAAAATCGTTGAAAATTTCTCTCGTCGGTTCGCGCAACGAGGCGCGCGCGCGCGGTTATGCACGCGAATTCAGAAAAGATTCCAGAAAGTGGCCGCCATTGGAGCCGCGTCACCTAGCACAAAAGAGCTTCGACGGTGGGCTCTCGCGGGCGCCTTTCAAAGGAATATCGGTAAAAAAATTTGCTTTCTTTCTCGTTATTTTTTCAAATTTATCAAGGCAAGCGTCTACGCTCGATATTCACTCAGTCGGTATGGTGTTTACACCGAGAGAAGCTATACCCTTTTAAACACGATACGTCAGTTGCACATTTTATTTTTCTGATAGATAGAATTTCCTTTAGAAATATTTCTATTTTCTCCGTGCGAATCTTAGAAAACGACAAAAAGTTAGTGAATGTTCTTCATTAATATTGATGACTATTTCACAAACTTTGAATTCAATTTTAGAGCGCTAGTTCTCCTCGAGTTTATCACGATCACACTATCGCGTAATTATTACACAAAAATTATTGCTCGAAAATTTGTCCCAGTCGATTTTATTTTCCTTCAGGTAATTCATTTTCATTTTCTTGAAAGATTCAACTCTATCAGCGAGAAGCGAGCTAAAGGTAAATCCCTGCCACTGGAAATAAAAATAGCATAGAGAGCAAAGTACTCTCCGGACGCATTCGTTATTCCGCAGAGACAACACAATGACAGATTTGCAGGAATAAAATCTCCGAAAGTGGCCGCAGTAAAACAAGCCTTTCGCCGAAGCGCCTGCACCCGCTGCACGCGCCGAGATGTAGATTTCGCGCTTAGGGCAGGATCGGTCGCGGGGGCTATCGATTAACGAGCCAGAAAGAAAGGCAGAGGCGGCAAGGAGGCGAGATCGAGCGAGCGAGAGAGAGATAGGAGGATAGGACGAGGCGGGCGATAGTGGGGGAGGACCGGTGCTGCTAGCCGGGTAATCGATCCTGCTACCCCCGAGACTGCCCCGAAAGGAGTACACCCCCGCTCCGCACTCGCCCCGGCCGCCGCTTCTCCCACCCTCCTTTTGTCTTTTTCCGCTGCGGCGCGTGCCCCTTTTCTTTCGGTTCCATCCTCGCTTGTCTTTTCTTTCCTTCTTTCCTCTTTTCCCCACATATTTTTTTTTTTTTTTTTTTTTTGATCGTTACGAAAATGTGGGCGACTTCTTTCCGTTTGTTTGACGCGCTGACCGAGATTTTTGTTGGCCAGGGCCTCGACGACTTCTGACTACAAATTTCGGGCTCGCTTCTAAGTCAACTTGGAGGGGGAAGAGGCCGTGCGGTTGCGGGATCACGCGGACTTGATATTGCGCAACGTCGACGAACCGCTCTGGTTTTTGGATTTGATGAGGATCGCGGGTCTATCAGGCAAACGACTTTTCGCTTCTTTTTCGTGATGATACATCGTGCTCAGCGTTCCTCGTGTACGGGGATTTGACATGCGTAATATTTCTACGAGAAAATTTACTGCGGTATGCCGTGGAAAATAAAGGAATTTCGGAGAAAAATTAAAATTTATTTTATTGTTAATTAAGTGCATAAATTCGCGCGGAATTAATTGCTTAATATTAAATTACAAACATGTTCAAGAACTGCGGAGCATCATTAACATACTTTATAATTTACGACTTGGATATAGTTTCAAATAAAATTTAAAATTGCACACTTGGCTTGCTCATTTTCGAATAACAAGTTTACTTGATATTTAAGAAGGTTAAGATACTTAACTTCAGCATGATTTAATAATTTTTGGTTCGCTGATAAAATTTTAGTGCGCAGATAAAAGGGGCTTTTATTACATCAAACAACATTTTTATAACTCAGTTTTCCAAGCACAATATTTTTTTGCCTTAAACTTAATCGAACTTTTCCCCTTTTCATTTCTTTGTAACGATTCTATTTTTAGACAATATTTATTATTACGACCGTAAGAGAGATCCAGTAAAAGTTCATGCAATGTTAGGTACACGATAAAAATATAAATAAATAAAGAAAGAAATTTTTACGGCAGTCTCACTTATTGAACTTATTGAAGTAATAAGTAACACGAGACGAGGATCTTAAATAGAAGAAGGTTAATTATCGAAATTTCCAAGTTCCAATCACCCTGTCAAAGCTATCAAGCGCCGCTTGAGTTTATGGTGAAAATTTCCGCAATGGATGAGGGTGGCTCTCTGTGCACATCCCAGTATCTAATAGTCCGCTGTATGCGTAAAATTCCGGCTGTATTCCCGCGAAATCGATACTACATATATGCGGTAACCGAAGCTAGTAACGCCGACCTCAAATTTCCAACCGCGCAACAAAAAGAGACAAATAAACGAAATATAGAGATTTTAATTTGTTGCAGAGATGCGGGTATCGACAAAATCTAAAGTTTTTATATAGATTTCAGGAATGCTTCGGGATTAAAATAGATTTTCGAAATACTTACTTCACTTTTTTTTTATTTTGGTAAACAAACAGCTATAAAGTATCGTTTATTTATTTTACTATGTACAGTAAATGCGGAAACCTCTATACTGGTATCTCGTTTCCTCCTGCAATTAAATAAAACGAACCACCGTGTAAATAGTTTTATATTTTACCGCACTATTAACCTTATCTTGTAAATAGTAGAGAAATTCTCCATTTGTTATATTTACGTTTTCTTTAAAGTGTATTAAGGCACATCATTTCTTTATCATAAAAAGTTCCTCGCTCCACTTGGCAACGTAGTGTAATATATCGCAATGCTTTTTATCGGATGCACTTTTATAAGAAAGAATTACTATTTATGCGATTGTCTTACGGGGAAGGCCGAGTGAAGGGTTGAAATTTGCTATTCGTGAATAAAATATCGTCATTGCCCGAGAAAGCCAATGGCCATTTTATTCCACTTTATAACAAAGACCACGGTAAATTTTCCCCGATAACTGACCCAGCGTATACGACACCCTCCTTCCACTGTCCGGGGTCAGCGGCTTTGTGCAAGCGCTGCCCGCAGCACGAAATTTTATCACACTCAATCTTTTGAATCTCTATGTGCAGCCCGAGCGGAAAAAAAGGCGAGAAAAAAAGGTGCGTTTTTATGAGGCGACATTCTTTAACGGGAGAAAATTAAAAATTAGCGCTTTGAAGAAAGTTTTGCTAATGTTGAGTTTCCGACAAAGGGTCGTTGATCATGCTTAATTTTATAACTGGGACGTGTTGCGGTAATGAAAAAATTGTACTTCTCCACTATTACTATTTGTTCATATAACTTTATAGAAGAAAATGTACAAAAAATGGCCATCCTTCATTGTTCATAAATAATTAGTTTTTTAAAAATATATGAAGGAGTCTTAGACTTCTTTAAAAATCTTCAAGTATAAGATCTTGCGAATAACAATGAGAACTTTTTAATGGATAAGGAAAATGAGTCCATCATGCAGAAAAAAAATTTCTAAGTTTTGAAACTTGAAAAACAGGTTCGCTAATCATTCTTATGAAAGAATCGTAATAGCATTATCAATTATTCATACTTTAAAAAAGTTTCGAAAATTTTATAAAAAGAATAAAATTAAATATTTTATACTTTGCTTGATCGAAATAGTAAAAATCCTTATAAAAAACAAACTTTTTTAGGTAATTCGACAACGTAATTTGTCAACAGAATTTCATAATTAACATACCAAAATTTAGCAAGTTGTATTAGCTTCAATAATAGCTAATAGAACTTGCAAGCCATTGATTCTAAAATTCTATCCTTCTTAATTGATTTTGACATTGATATCTAAAGGCTTCGGTGGTTCGATCAATATCCTCAAAGACTCTATCCGCAATTACTAATTTTAAGCTCTCGCTTTCAGTGACTTAATTATTCACAACAAAGTAACTTTTCGATACAAATATCCAGCGAATTAAGGGCGCACGTCATTAAAACAGTCAGATGTTTCAGTACAAATAGTACATAGTACTTCATTACTATTATATTCACAAACTAGGCTATTTACTTATTAATTACGCGCATAATTAATCACAAGCAATAATTACCATAATTCCCCTGTTAAACGTCAAAAACATCATCCTCAAGCGGATCATTAATCACCATTCATCTCCCTTGTAAAAAGTGAAACGCCAGCGTTTTTAATCTTCCAGCAGAAAAAAAAGGAAGAATTTTCTCTCAATGAAGCCACTTCGTTACCCCGCCCGGCCTCGGCAAACAAGACAGATTCGCTCGAATTTTTTCCGGGAACAGCATCTGCTCGCCCGCGCCTCGAGTGCGGGCCGCTCGAAAGAAATTCACAATGCAAAGAATCCGCGGCGCGCGGCGTTTAAGTGCATTAAGGCAAACATTTGAATGCGCCCCCGGGCAGTCCGACGCATCGCCTAATTGTCCGAGATTAATGTAACCCGCGTCAAGTGGGGCCTTTTCATCCGCCGTCGACAATGAGGCCAGGCCTTTGTCAGCCGCGCGCATCCTAAATTGAGACGGCGCGCCGGCCCATACGGGCGCGGCTAATTGCGCCTGAAAAACAGGGCCACCGGAGAGGGTGGTATAGATCGCGCCGGGGCCATCGGTCTCCGGCGATTTATCCGCGGCTCGTGCATACATTTCCGCCGGGGTAATTAACCGACCGACGACGAGGTTTGATGCGCTCGCGCGCACACCGCGGCCGCGCCGCTAATGACGTTTTAGGCGCGCGCGGCGGCCGGATGAATAATTTCATAATTCGCGGCTTATGCGCGTGCGTACATGCGCGCTTGCATTAGCGGTCGGCTCAAAAATACCGAGCGAATCGCGCGCTGCTGTTTCAGTTGATGCGCGCGATTACGGGCTCGCGCGCCTCTGAATTAACGCCCGGGTCAAGGTGCGCCGAGCAATTTCGAGAGGACTCGCGCCGTCGAATTGTGAGGAATGGATTGTTAGAAAATGTCGATCGCTCGTTTTTTTTTCGGGAGAAAGAAGGGCAAGGTGGAGCGAGGCACTTTTAATTCAATTCCTAATTTCGTTTTATTTATTGGACTCGATGTAAATACAATCAATGTCGGGATAACGAAGTTCTGCCAATTAAATATTTAAATAACGTGTTGAATTCGCGATGAACCTGTGAACGAAAACTCAATTTTAACGCTGTTGACACTGGCAGGTGGAAATTTTTTTTTTTAACCGCTTTTCTTTTTCTCTTTTTATTTTCCAAATCAAACGTATATAGTTTTGTAACAAATGTAACGTCTGAATGTTACAACTTTTTTGCAAGTATTCCGTTATTTTCACGATTATTAAAATGTTGCATTATTATTATTTTTGCTTTACCATATTTGTCGATTAAATGAATTTTATAGTTGCGTTACACACTGATGTTCAGTAATTAAATAATGATAATCCTGATAATGGTAATAACATTAGTTATTCAAGAGTAGGTACAAAGAACTTTGGAAATGTTCCCTTTGAGCTTAGCACAAGCTAAATAAGCTTAAAAGCGTATTTGCATTTCGACGTTGCGTAGATTAAACTATTATATTCACAGTACGGAATTTTTACTCAAAATTGGAATTTCTTTCAAAACAATTTTTATATGGTATACTATAATAATAGTACATTTTAGGCACTATGGTTTAAAATACAACTTTATTACAAAATCTTAAATTGAAATACATCTTTTCAAGAAGATTAGATATAATTGGTACTTTTTTCACCAGATGGTCTTTAAGATTTCCCAGTAGCGGATTGGTTCTCTCAATTTTATGTAGCCATCTTAATACCTGGGTAATTTGGTATCTAGAAAAAGCTACTAGCTTCATTATTTAACTCAACTTATGATTGATTATAATATAATCATTAAAAAAAATCGATTAAATTTTTGTATTCATTACTGCAATCAAGTATGACCGAAAATCGTTTGAAGTACACGATTCCATATTACAAGAAACATTATAATCGTATCCCTAAAATGATTGTGAATAACAACCTTACGTAATTTTTAATAGCTTAATGACTGCATGCTCTGGTTTCATTAAATAAGACAATTTTAATTAAAAAAAAATAAAAAGGAAATTTAAACGTTGAAAACTTGCGAAGCACGTCATTCGCCCTCCGCGAAACATCAGAAATCAATGCATTCAATCAGATTGGCAAAAGAGCGTTACACCCGCCGTCGGAGAGCGTCGGCGTCATTAACGGCTTTAACGAGGTGCGACAGTCGGTCCCAGAGCGGCGAGCTCGCCGTCCAAATTCAAAGGGTTTGCCTGCGGAGGCGCGCGCGCGGCCGGGGCGGCGGCAGCTACCTACGCCTGGGCAAAAGTCGAGAGGATCGACCGGGTGGCGGCCCCCTCCCCCCTGCCCCTCGCGCACCTTCGATCGCTTAATGACGCCAAAGTACGCAGGCCTCGCCCACCGCTCCCCGGCGCGACGCTTCGTCCCCTCCTCGCGCGATTTTTCCCTTCGCTTTTCTTCCGCCCCGAGTGCGACGCGACGTCGACCTTCGCTTTCGCAGGCCGGGAAATGACGGGAGGATCAAAGGAGCGTCGCGGAACTAATTCGCGGTGAGCTATTCATTTTCCTCGGGTCTGTCTTCTGGATGCGGGGCGCCTATAATTTGCTTACTTTTAACTTCGGCCGAGTTTTATATATTTTTCGCGGAAGTAAGACGTGTCCGTTCGGCTTGAGTGGCTGCGCTTTGACAGTCTCTACTTTAACGTGAACAATTTAGAGGCTAAGTGTACATCCGAAATTAAAATACATCGTTTGCTTGAAAGTCGGTTATATTTTTTTAATGGAAAATATAAAAGTGAAATATATAGTAAATGACGTATTATTATGAATTTTAAAAAATGTTCTGGTTGACAGTTTACAAGGTAATTCTCGCTAAAACTCATCTTCCCATTAGATGCGCGCATATTATGTACAGGAAAAATCGAAGATAAAGCCTTGACACTGACGTGTGACGAATATAGTGTTGATGTGTCACTCATGCACTATACTTATAAAAGGGTAAAAAAAAGTACCGTCCCCTACCACAGTATATTTTTCTTTTTTTTAAAATGCTTTTATATACATATATATTGTATTCCGTATACTATTTTATTCATTACTTAAATATGTATTTAAATTTTTTTACATAATTACATGCAGTATAATTTATTATATGGGATTTCTTATATGGGAAAGTACGGATTAAAAAAATTAAATATCATTTAAAAAATTGCTGGAAAACCGAATGTAAAAGGCATCGTAAAATCAGTCGAAAATATCCTAAAAAATCGCGCAAAAAATTCAATTTATTTTAAAACGTCGCCACAACATTCAAGTGCTTTCCATTATAAACGTTAAAATTTATGAAATAACCATTCTCCCAGTCCAATATTCTCGTGACGGCTTAAAATTAAATTCTCGCTTTGTTCCGAAGTGAATTCTCGCTGTTCTTGACTCCGCCAGCGCCGCTCCAGCCGGTCGTCGACTGAATCTCTCCGGGTTTCGGATTATGAAAAGAACAATAATTGCTCCGGAGATAAAGAAAAGCGACCGACAGCCCGAGCGCGCGAGTTGAAAATCCCATTCGAAGCCACCGCCGGCGGCGGCTTTGCTGCTCGCGCACCCGAAGCGATCCAATTTTAATTTCGCTTTTGAAATTCATCCCCGTGTGCGGGAGCGCGAAAACATCGCCACTCGACAAAGGCAATAAACTCCGCGGCGCATCCCCGGCCTGGTTCGCGCGCTCGGCACTATTGCAACTGGGTTGCTCGCGAACGAGGCCGGGATTCGCGCGAGCACCTTGACACTGGCCGCCTACTTTTCCCATTCGCCCCCTTCGCTCGAGGAGGTGCGCGAGGACGTCACGTCGATAGCGGCCGTTTTTTTTCCTGCGCGCCGATGCGCCTAATGCGCGGCCCTCGGCGTCGCCACGCCCCGCGACTCGATTTACCCCGCGTGCGCGCGCACACGCGGCAAGGAGATGCGGAATGCATAAGTGCGCGCGGAGCCGAGGTGGCGATAGAGGGCCACTTTTGTGTTGCTGGAACATCTCGCGGGGCGCCGAGTTATTGCGGCTCTTTTATCGCGCGGCTGCCGCGCCGGCGGAGCGAGGCAGCCGCTGCTGCCGATATTATCTCGCCGGTTGAACAGCTGGGATAGAAATTAATAACGTTAAGGAGAGTGTGAAGTGATTTACTGATTCTCGAGGAAAGTATCGCGATTTATTTTTAGATTCTTTCATAGTTTTAAGTCTGAGAGAGCCATAATCGTAAAAATGCGGATTTACGCCCCACTGTTCCCGCTGTTATCTTTTTATTATCAAAAATATTAAGATCAAGCTTAAATGCGGCAAAAAATTCTGATTATGTTGCTTTAAAAAAAGCATAATCAAAAGTCTGGTTCTGTTAAGAAAATTAATAAAATAATTTCGTTTAGAAATTAAAACAAGGTTTTTTTTGATATTTTCCAAACGTTACACCCCGGGTCAGTCCTCAATTCAGCACGACGGAGAAATAAATTTTTAATTAAAACGTAGCACAGCAAGGTGTCGGGATGAAAAAAGGAGCAGAGCATGCACTTGCAATGAGAATGACCAAGAAAATCCTGGAGCCTCGTACGCCCCGTGCCGGCTTAAAAGATTTTCAATGAGCCGCTATAACCCTCGGCGTCATAATAGACGCGCACCCCCGCGATAACGGCGCATTCGCCAATTCGCTGATTACACGAATTTTCTACAACGTCATCGGGCGGCTCTTACCCCTCGCGATAACACCCGGAGAAGTATTTTCCGCTCAATTAATTATCAATTTAACGAACTTTTTTGCAATATTCGCTTCGGTTTATTGAAAGGGTGGGAGGCGGATTGGCATGCGCGGTTATTGGAAAATTTTCGCATGGCTCGGATATTTAATTAAGCGGGTTGTGTAAAAAGTAGCGGAGTTAAATATTTGATATTTGTACTGGTTTAGAGGGTAAGCTAATCCTTTTTCTGTACTGATTGGAAAGTTACCTTATCGAACTAATCAATCAGATGAAAACGTATTTCTTCCTGTTATAAAATCGATCAAGCTTTATTTACGAAATAAACACTATTTTTCAATATTGAAATAAATATTTTTTCACGTATAGCTGTTCGAGCTGCGAAGAAAAAATAAATATTTCAACAAAATTTATATTTGTACACCGTGAAGCAATTTATTATCCATCCATATAGCGGATAAATATTTTTGTATTTCTGGAAAGAAATTATTTTCCCCATCCGTTATTGCACTGAGAAAAAGGATTAGTAAAAATTACTATTTTTCTATTAAAAGGGCGACCTACTTGACCATAAAGAAAAGCTTACTAAACTTTTCATAATTATTATTATACTTCTATGAGATATTACAAAAGTT
>JAXIUT010040891.1:0-12640 GCA_035586675.1 Eurytoma californica | reverse complement strand
ATAAAAATATTTATTTCTGTTTAAAAATGTTTATTTTTGTGTAAATTTGTGTAAAAAAGTGTGCCGAAATATAACATATTTACACACTTATAAACATTTCTGAATGTTTTTACACAAAAATTATTTCCACCAGGGTATTCAAATGAAATATTTGAATGAACAAGTTTCGATTTATGAAAATTTTCAGGACGAAAATATTACTTAAGGATCTGATCAGAAAACTTGTTGTGGGTTGAATGTTTCAGACCTTTACATATTGCAGGGAAAAAGCAAGACCGACTTGAAATTTATGAAGGGTGCGCCTGGCTCCAATTCGGACTATTGTACAGGCGGCCGAGCTGCGTGTGCGATCCAAGTCGAGCATGTCGGGCCATTCATAAACTTCAATCTTATCTGGTTTTCTCACTTCGATATTTAATGGTCTGAAACTTTCATGAAAACTGCCCTGAACTTTAGGGAAGACTTTTCACACTGAAATTTTTCATAAGTTTGTTCAGCTTTCTAATCGTTGTAACAGTAGTAGAATATCAAAAATATTGTTCACTAATTTAAAATAAAAGATTAATTTTCCACACAAGCTGGTGAGTTAATGTAAAATATATGATTTATTTTGAAAGCAAATAAATGCTTTATTTCTTAAGGGAGTCATATACCAAAACATTTTTTAGCATATATTTGAATAAATATTTCAAAAAGTTCAAAACTGCATAAATTCATTAAATTGAAGAAAATTAAGCAAATTTAACTAGTTTTTGAACTTTTTGAAATATTTATTCAAATAATGTTAATTACTACAATTCTTCAGATCAGATTGGCATCAATTATCAACAATTTAAGCCTAACCTCATTAAAATTGGTTAACCGGTAGGACTTGTAGGTTACGCAGGAGTCAAAATTATAAAACTAGCATAGCGTAGGATAAAATTGTCCTAGAGACCTCTGCCTGGGCTAATTTTGTCATAAATTTAATACCTAATTTTAACTAATTTTTAAAATTTTGTTTTTTTAGGTAATTATATGCTAAAAAATGTTTTGGTATATGATCCCGTTAAATAACTAAAAAAATGAAAAAAGTTAAACATCGGGGACCAATACAAAAAGATGCGCAATAAAATTCAGTCATTGTATTTAGGATTTCAGAAAATAAAAAAATCAACCAGTTAGGCAATACTTATGCGACGAAAAAAGTTTACCCGCCCTTTCTCTTTCTGACCTTTCAATTTTATTTGGGTAAATATCTTCCATATTATGTTTTCTGTAGGGTTATTTAACCCTTTCAGACATGAATTTTTTTCCCTGCAAGAGAACATTCTAAAAATATTTCTACATGATATTGGGATTGGTGGTCACGTGATTAAAATGGCCGCTTAGAAGAGGGTCGAATACATTGTCAGCATAAGGAGCTCGTATGATTTTTCAATCTCATTTTAAATTGAGAAATAATATAAATAAATTTCAAATAGAAATTTGTTTAGTTATTTAATTGGCATATTTTAAATACAATTTTGTCAAAAGAAAAAAACCCAAATTTTTTAAGAAAATGTAATAAAAAGTTACCAATTAATTAACTGAACAAATTTCCCTTTAAAGATTTTTTGTATTGTTGCTCAATTCCAAGTGAAATTGAAAAAACACATGGGCTCCCTATGCTGGCAATGTATTCGACCCTACTCTGAGCGGCCATGTTATCAAACGACCACCAATCCCAATACGATCATTTTTTAGTCAATCTTTTTTTAATTTTTGAAACTTCAATTTTTTTCTTGAGTGCTCATTTTCTCACTTTCTTTTGAGTCTAGAATAAGTTATAACCCCTCTACGAGATGGGAAATTATTCACTTTAATATGACCCACACGTTTATTTTTACTTATCACGAACCGGTTCAACAAAATTTAAAAAAAAAAATTGAAAAATTATTCAATGCACATTGGATCTGAAAGGGTTAAAAGTTGCTCGCTTTCATGAATTGGGTCATTAGAGAATGATATTTTTCAAATATACCTGGGCCTTCTGGAATGCATTTAATCGATGTTGTATTTTTTTTACTTTTTGCAAATTCCTCATTCCTTCGCAGGTGCAATGTATCTTCAAATTTCATTTTTGGAACGTGCTGTCTATATTCTTTAGTTTCATCATCGCTTTCCTCTTCTGAGTCGGTTTCTTCCACTACTTTATTGACGTCTTGATCGACGTAACACATCGTTGCTTTTAATAATACTGGTGCGATAGAAAGGACTTGCTTTTGGAACAAATTTTGAGCATAAATATTCTTATTAATTTCTTTACTGTGGCCCAAATATTGATAAAGATCAGTTCTTTGATTTTCAGTAATTTCTAAACTTAAGCAAATTGTGGAGATGTTTTTTCTGAAATGTGTCCCTCTTAGTCTTTCGGGGAAATCAGCATTGATTAATTTAGAATGTTTGCGTAAAGTTTCGCAAGCTTGAAGATGCCTAATTTCATTTTTGTCGGTACTGGGTAGCCCAAAAATGTAGCAATTTTGCGTGGAAACTCCTGCCTTACTTCTCAATGCTAATAGTAAATCCAATCCTAGTTTATCATTTTTGTCCAGTAAAACTGGGACAGTTCTATTGAGCTTTCCTCTAAGCAAAATTCTAAAAAATTTAGCTAGAAAAATTTTTTCTGATTTGGTTAACTTGTTCATCGATTCACATGTTGGATCTAGTGTTTCAACTTTTTCATAATTGGCAATTTTTAATCTTTCCAATTCACCTGCCCGTCGACAATTGAAAACCTGAATATGCATTAACAAGCTTTCCGCAAGTAACTTCCACGTTTGCATATCAAATGCTTTGGTTAGTATTTTTATGCAATTACATCTAGTGCTTGTTATATAATTATATAGCTTGTGGATATCCGAAGATTTTGGTAATTGTATTATCTTTTGCCTCTGCATCTCAACTTGAGACTCTGCCACAGTTCTACCTACGATTTTATTAAAGTTTGTGCCATACAAGTGTTGAAATTCTGCAGCTTCTCTTTTTAAATCGATTGACTTCGTCTTTATACATTCCGTAATCCATAAGTCGCACATCTCTTTTACATAACTACCGGCCGCAGCTGCAGCCGCAGGAGCATCATAAAGGTCACTCTTTTCATTAAATTTGCCGATCTCGTTTACAGTCGGTATTAGATAGTCAAAGTTATCAGTAACAAATAAATCACTGAAGTAATGAACTTTGTTATCGCTTATCCTCCTTAAAATGAGTAGCATGCGAGCTAAGAGGCGCACGCGAGCACGAATCATTTTTCCATGGTGTTCGCTATGTCGATGCTTAAACGCATATCCATTTCCATAGTCAATAATTAGAATATCTTCAATTACGATCATTTTTATTTCATCTTCTTTAACATGCACTAAAACCGCCTGAAAGTACTTGTTGATTCTTTCGTTCATATTACCTAAAATCTTTTTACTAATAAATAAATTTTGATGCCCCACATCTTTTAATTGCATACATTTAGCGGTATGTTTGTACAAATATTTGCCGACGTAGTAACCTCTACAATTTGGACATGGTGCAAACATGGATACCGTTTTGTCGGAACTATCATACCGAGGTCTTCGTGCTGTTATGAACTGATCATTAAAACATGCCCGCGAGTTATGTTTATCTACAGCCGATTTCCTTAAGAAAGTAAAAACATCATTGCGAAATTTCTGAATATCAGAAATGGGCTGTCCCTTTTTTCTTTTTTCTCCTTTAGTTTCAGATAACTGTTGAATTAAAAGTTCCTCCTTGTGCTGCGATTCGTAATGTCTAGACATAGTGGTTTCATATTTATCACAATAGTAGCATGGATATTTTTTTGCTCTTTTTCCTGCTTTGTCTACAACTTTTTCTTTTCCTCGGCGAATTGCTTCTCCTACTGTGCATGTATTTATCTCTATTTGCAATCCTGAACTATTTGGATCGCACGAATTTTTAATTAATGAATACGAAAAGGAAGGTGGAACCTCAGTTTCTTTATCTGTCACTGTAAAAAGTAAAATCATAAAATTTCATATTTTTAAGTTATCCTAAAGACGAGTTTTAATTTTTATAATATTGTTGATGATAAATTAGCAATTATTTTATCTCATAAAGTTTTTAATCATAAATAATTAAAATTGCTTATTATCATTAATAAGCAATTTTATCTAATAAAGTTTAAATAAAATTATACAAATAATAGCTTTAATTAATTATGTAACTAATAGATATCTTAAAGATTTCGAATACACTCATCTATCAAAAAAATTATTTAAAAATTTACCATAAAAAAATAAAAGGTAACTTTACTTTTTAATACATTTTCAACAAGTTTTAGAAAATTTAGTTTTTTTAAAACAAAAATTACTGTTCACCTGATATTCGAAAATCTTTTTGATGAGCAGTGATACTCGTGGTTAGAGATATATTTCATAAACGTTTTCGTGATTATTTAAAAAAGAATTTAAAAGAACATAACGCAGGTTCCATTATGACCCAACAATTATTAAGAAATCGATTATTTTTATAAAAAATTAGTTCCAATCTTCAAGAATATCATCCCGTCAACCATTAAGCTATCGCCCCTTTAAAAATGTTTTATCAGATAATTTGAATAAAAATAAATATTTGTATCTTTAGTAAGTACATTTGATTTCTAAAGTTACTTCTCTATCTCGATACCATCCGAGCTGAGGAGTGCGCAGATGCCATCCTCGCGTTGGGGTCGCTCTTGAGAAAAAGAGAAAGAAAGAGAATCGGTCTTGAATTCGAGGACGCCGAATTTACTAATGCAAAAAAAAGCAATTCATAGGTTGCAAAGAACAGGCCTACATCTTTTTCTAAATAAAATATTTTTAATTCTTAATGTTTTAAGAAATGGTTGCCAATGATTTGGTAATAAGACATTTTTATCATTCTAAAATAATTCGTAAAACAATGCTTTACATTTTCCTTAATCTTTTAATTCTTGATTTTCATTGCAAATGCAGTATAACAAAATCAATGTTGAAAAATCCATTAATTTATTTTATTGACTCTAATACAAGTTTACTTCTTTTTTTAATAAATCACGGTTTATAAATAATTAACATTTTGTTCACAACGTGAAATTATAAATCACAAATGAAACTGAAATGCAATTATAAATAGAATTTACCTTTATCAGCTGGATCAGAAACATTCTTTGTCAAACCATTAATTGTAGATTTTCCCTCAACAATTTCGAAGTACGATTCTAATTCACTTTGAGGTGTGCATTCGTTTTGATATATATCGTAAGTTTCTATTTCCCTCGTTTCAACATTTTCATATGTATTATACTTATCCTCTAAATAATTACAATTTTAAATGATTAATTGCCTTAAAAAAATTAAAAAATTTATTTTTTTGCCTAGCGGGAAGAAAGTACCAACTTCTTTCCCGGCGCTCGTTCAAGAAGCTTATATTTCCTCGGCAAAAAAATATCATATGCACCACGGGAGGAAGTACAGAATGCCACAAATCGCATGTTGGTGGCCCTCGCCTTCGGCTCGGGCGTCAATTTACCTGCGATTTGGATTCTTTACTTTCTCTTTCTTTGTGCATAATATACTGTATTAAATTTCTTACCCTGGCTCATACAGTGATCGTTCACATCAAGTACTTCAATGTTAACGTTCTCGGCGATAATTCTGTCAAATTCCTCCTCAGTAAATGACAACCCAAGTGAAAAATTTAACGGCACTTTATCAGCCATGATGATAGGTATATCTAAAAAAATGTAGACAATAGAATGCTGATAGTATCATATTCATATAGAAATCTTGAATTATGTTCGAGTTCAATTGGCCAATCTTAATAGTTACTGGTTAGATAAATAATGACCGGTTCTACTGTATACTTTATTAATGAAATAATTTTTTTACTATATTTGGTCAATTTTAATGGTGAAGAAAAAACTGTAATGGACAACTTTATTGCCAGAAATTATAAGCTACTTACAATTAAGGTTAAAATAGTTTTGAGTTAAGTTAGACAAGATTATAATCTAACATAACATTCATTATAAATGTTCACAAAAACATCAATAGTAAACGGCTTGAGATATAGGGCTTAAAAATAACATTGTAATAAAAAATACCCTTCAGTAGGTGCTACAAATACACAAAATTTACATAAAATCGAAGACCCAAAAATTTCGAGTTTTCCAAATTGGCGAGTAATACCTCAAATATAATATAATACAAGCAAATAAGTAAAGCGTACTAACATAATAGAGAATACTAAAAGCACTATTTACTAATAAAAATTTGAAAAAAATATAACTCACCCATTATACTTAAATCAGTATCCAAATTTGATGGTGTTATGGGCTTGTTTTCCAAAAGTTCAGATTTTGTAAGAAATTCTATACCTAGCAAAAAAAAATAAAAAAATTTGCATTCACTTTAATTTCAATGTTTACTATTTCTTAAATGGCTTCGTTAGTATCTCGGAATTAAATGAGAATATATTATCTTATAGTCTACTATTGTTACCTGTAGGTTTATGATTCGGCAACATAAATTTTGAATCTCCTGTAAGAATTTCTTCTTTTACAATTTTTGGTTTACACCGACTACTTTTCAATTGATCTACGGAAAATTTTGTAAATGTATTTAAAAGAGCATGTAATCATAGTATAAAAATTATATATAGTGCACAATGGGTGAAAAATAAATAGGGTAATAGTGCAGACAAAATATAACTAAATTCACTGTATTAAATACGCAATTATGTTAATCGTTTCGAAAGATTTGACATCCATTTTCTCCTCGAGTAGTAAAGCGACTTTAAAGTAAATTAAACTACTAAAAGACATTTACCCGTCTCAACATTTTCTGTTTCCAGAAAAGTAGATCCTGCCTGTATCGAACCTTCATGAAATGTAGCCGTCTGTAAATCATCCAAAATTTCATTTTGGCTTTCACCATCTTGTAAAATTTCTGATCGACTTGCAGGACAATCAAAAGTTAGAATTTCCAAATTCATTTTTGAACGATTTTCTGAAAGTAAAATGATTTTTATAATTAAAAATGTTCTTATTAGAAATTATTAAGTTCTTGGTTAAGCGCAACAGCATATATCTTCGCTCCCAAGTTAGAAGGTACCAAATCAAAACCCAGTTGAAGAAGGTATCAACTCGGAATTCGGTTCGAAAAGGTACCAACTCAAAACCCGGTTGGGAAATATACTAACTCGAAACTCGGTTAGAAAAGATACCAACTCAAAAGCATGTTGGAAAAAGTACACCAACTCAGAACCCGGTTGAAGAAGGTACTAACTCGGAACCCTGTCAAAAAAGGGACCAATTTGGAACCTGGTTGGAGAAGGAACCTACTCGCGCGATGCTTTTCTTGACTTGGCAACGCCGCGAAATATTTTTAACTTTCTTATGAATTTTTTTGAATATAATTTTTTTAAATAAAGTATTGCTTCCTCCAAGAGGAAGTTTTGTAAAAGTGATAAAAAAAAGTTTTGAGATAAGTGAATAGAAGTTTTTTTTCAATGATTTGGGGTTGAAATACACTAATTTTGGAAAATGTCCCTATGTCCGTATGTGTGTGTGCGTGTGTGTGTGGGTGCGCGTGATTTTTCCCTTAATATTCGGTCGAATCATAGTTATTTTAACAATTATTATTTTAACAATTATTTTTCGAGAAAATCAACTTTTTGTGATTTTCTCTGTTCCACGATAACTTGAGTAAAAACTATTAATTCTCAGCGAAATTTAAATTCGGCTGAACTTAAATACTAGGCTTATTTCCTTGGGTCAATTTCGAGAACATCAACTTTTTATTTTTTTGCCATTTTTTTGTCCGGGATAACTTAAGTAAAAATGAGTATTTCTTAGCAAAATTTTGTTTTAGTGTTACCTCCGATTTTTTAATTTATACACTGTGTAACGTCCCAAACTCTCTTGGTTGAGACCCTGGGAGTATATAGACCCTTGTTTGTGCCGCAGCTTGAGGAGGTTGATTGCTGAGATAAAATGGACACGTACGAAGTTCGGCGTGTAAATTTCTTATTATTGTACTACATCTTCGATTGTACGCATTATAATTTCTTATACGCGGTGTTAAAAAAATATTTCCGGACATTTACAGGACGGATAGAGGGGCAAATGCGATATGGTGGATAATTATCGAGTTATTGTCAATTGAATATTAGGATAACTGACCAATCAGCGCTCACTGTTCGGATAGGCCCCGCCTACCGGCCCTTGTCTGAGCGCTGATTCGTCAGTTATCCTAATTTTCAATTGACAATAACTCGATAATAAATTATCCATCATGTCGCAAAATGCCAAAAGGAAAAAAGTCTTAGAATTTGCCCCTTTATCAGTCCTGAAACTTTCCGGAATCATTTCGGTTGGTACTAGAATCGCGCATGTGCGCTGTGAGGGTTGCTAAATTTTTACCATCTGAGCTTGTAATTTTTACTACTATTATTTGACTTATTACAAAATAAGTCGTAAGAAAGCCCAGAATTTTAGTCGGTCCCCAGGGTACCACGTTAAATAGTAATTTTTACCCGAAATACTTTCTCAGTGTACCGTTGCTCTCCGAATATTATACATCATTTGTCAACTAAAATTCTACAGATATGTTAAACTGCCATTTTGTAGAATTTTATTTAAGAAATGATCTGCAATTATTGCAGAGAATAACGATATAAAAAAAATAATATATAATATGAAATAAATGTTACATTTGTAACGGACCTCGCGCCTCGGTACCGCGCGACACTCGCGAGCGTGTTTATTTTCCCGGTATGTCAAAGGCGTGTGAACTAGTGTGAGTGCGAGAGGAATTTGGGAGCTCGCGGCATCGGTTAAACTTGCTCGCGGCTCAGAACCTCGTCGACGCCCGGGCTGGTGAGTCGACTTGACCCCGTCGCTGACCACCCAGTTCGAAGATCACCGCAATATTCCCAGGCGTGATACTGGGCAAAGCGAGACTGTGTGCGCGACGATCCACCCTTCGGGGGTAAGTTGCGCTTATAACTATAGAAGTGATTTCTTGTAACGTGACGAAATGTGCGTAGTTTTGGAATTGACGCTATAAATCCCGATCGTTCGACGGACGCTGCACGTGGCGTTACATTGGCGCCTACCATTCTACGTTTATACGGCCCTTCAAGCATCGTTGGGCTACACGGCGAGAGGGACCATAGGTCATAGCCGAGCCGGTCTACCCCTTGATCCGTCGGCGCCACGTATTATAGCAACCGAACAGGCAAGCAACCCGAAAAGGCAAGTGACGACGATTCGGGGCTTTCGAGACGCGACGCGATTACTTAATAAAAAAGTTTGTATTTTATTGACGGCGTGCAAGTTGCGCGAATCTTTTGCGTATGTAATATGACACTGCGATAACGTTGTAATTGCATTATATGATATATCGATGGTTCTGTGCAAAATATATATACCTTATCACTAAGCGAAGCGATTTGTTTCCAAGAACCTACCCACATAGTTTCCTGCTTAATACTAGTTTTTTACACATTGTCGCAGCACTTAATTTTATTTAATTTTTAATTGCCATGTCAAGAAAAGCAACATGCGAGTTGGTACCTTCTTTAACAGAGTTTTGAGTTGGTACCTTTTCCAGCCGGGTTCCGAGTTGGTACCTTCAACTGGATTTTTAATTGTTAATTACCTTTTGCAACCGGGCCCTGAGTTAGTGCCTTTTTCAGCCGGATTTTGAGTTGGTACCTTCTGACTCTGGAGCGAGGATATTTGAAAGAATCATAATTACATTGAGATATCGAAAAAAAAAATCTAGAATTTTCAAGGTAATAGCACATTTTTCATACCAAGTTCATTGCTTAGATTTATACTTAAAAATGAAGGAAAAATATTTGTAAACAAATTTGACTAAATGTTTAAAGTTTTATAACAAAAAACGCTGCCAACTGTTTTGGAGGAATGCTTTCTCAGAAATCATTGAATTAAATTTAATTTACTTTTGAAATAGCGAATATGATTTCCTATGAAATTTTCATAAAAAAATCTAATTTCAAAAATATATTTAAATCTCCGAAATAATATCATACACTTCTTCAAAGAAAAGTCATTTGATGCAAAATTATGCTATTTTTACATTAGAGTGAATTATATAATAAGTAATTAATATGATAGTTTATGTTACCTGAATCAGCTGGGTTTTCTGGAAACCCATTTAACTTAATGCAGGTAGAAGTACTTTTTGCAAGTATATCTTCCTCTAAATCCAGTCTTGCAACTAAAACAATTTTACCATAAATATTTATTACCAACTTAAACAGTAAGTTAAAAGGCTATAGCGGGATAAGCATGCATAAAAATTGCCCCCTCTTGGATTTTCATTTCGAATTGGCTAATCGAAAGGACATATTTAAGAACCCCTTCAGCCAAATTTTCAGCCCCTTAGGTGGTAATAGGGTGCTTCTATCGTATAGAATGTGTTGTTTCGATAACAATTTTTTCTGCTCCCCTGTTTGCTCTAAAAAATCTGAAAAAATTCATAAGCATCAGCTGTTATACATATAGTCGGATAGTCGGATAGATTGTGGGCACGCCGTCGGCCCCAGTCCGGCGACATGACGGCTACACGCCTAGGTCTTGTCGACTTTTTACGCTCAGCCCCTACGTTACCCATCCACTGTCGCGTCTTTAACTGCATCTATTAAGCTCAACAGGCTTCTAAGACCTTGGGTACCAATATCGCTCGGTTCGAGCATAAACTCCTCGCACTCCCTCCGCCGCCTCCTGCTCATAACTCTTGGGCAGTGGCACAGAAGATGCAATGAGTTTCTTCACGCTCGCCACACAGCCTACAGAGCTTGTTTGCTCTCTTCCCTGTATTGCATTGGTGGTGCTGCAGGCCACAATGACCGGTAAGCCATTCCAGGGTAAGCCTTCTCTGAATGGTAAGGACACTTCAAACCTTATCAAAGTAGAATTTCCGTGGCCCTTTATCCAGAGTCATATCGTCACGGCTGAGGTCCAGGTTGTCGACAATGTCGACGTCCTCATGCTCAAGCTAGTCCTTCGAGATCCTGATTCTTTGTTGAATCCAACGGACCTCATCATTAGGTCGATAGGGGGGAGATCGAGCACCAACTCCAAGACTCCTCACCCCCGTAATGCCTCTCATTATTAGTCCTTGTAGTCTACTCAAGGCTAGGATTCCCGTTTTTAGCTTCATCTGGGCCACCAGGCGTTGGTCCCGTGTAGCAGTCTGGGTCTGAGAACCTCCGTATACAGCCAGTGCAGCACCCTAGGCTTAAGTCCCCAAGTGACCCCAAAGGCTCTCCTACAAGCCCAGAAGGTAGCAATGAAGCTTTGCTTCTTAGCTTGTAGGTGCTTGTCTCAATTGAGCTTAGAGTCAAAAATGACTCCGAGGTATTTCGTCTCATTGGAAAGGACTAGTCTCTCCCCAAATAGCTCTATGGGTCCTAATTGTTTAACCTTATATCTGTTCGTGAAGTTAACTAGTACTGTCTTCCTAGGATTAACAGTTAGTTGAACTTCTTTATACTACTTTTCCATCACGCTTAGGGCCAGCCTCATGAGACCGGACAGAGTGGCTTCATCGTCTGCAATAACCAGGGTAAGAACGTCACCAGCGTAAATACCTGCGTAAATACCCAGGTCATTGAGCCTTTTTAATAGCTCGTCAATCCGTGACAACTTTACTTGCAGTGTCCCAGTCGCTCTCTGTTTCAGGTGCTGACTCAGGAGTGAGTATTTTGGTCTAGGCCTGGGAAGTGCGCTTCCAGAAGACAATTCAAAGCTTCCTTGCCATCTGCAGCCCCCCACTCCCCAGTCGGTAGCTTGACTTGCCAGAGGCGTTACCCGAAGGTCTGGCCAGGATTCTATTGAGTCTGGTCATCTCCGGGATACTGTCGAGTTCCTCGCAGTACCTCCTCCAGCCCTCTTTCCTTGTCACTTAAAGTGCTTTTTTATAGCGTCGTTGGACCTCTTTATAGCAGGCCAGCTCCACTGCGCCTCTCTTGTTTTGCCATTTCCTGTAGAGTCTCCGGACTTCTTTCCGCTGGGTTTCCAGTCCTGTTCAATTGTCATATCTTTTGTCTTTGTCTTTCGTGTTCGTTTATCGTTGAAGAGCAGGGGGGCAGATGCTAGATATCAAATACCGCTGGTTCGCTCGTTTCAGTCGTTCACGCTTGAGTTTAGAAGAGAATAATAAAATTCGGCAACCGCTCACCGCCTGCAATAAGTAGAGATGCGCGGTTGCTAAATATTATTAGCTTTTATACTCGAACTGGAACGAATTAAAAGAACGAACCAGCGGTCTTTGGCATCTGGCATATGTCATCCCCTGTAGAGCCTAAAATTCATTAATGGATAAAATGGAAAAAGGTGGCTAATTTTGAGGTTATGTGCCAAGAACATGGAAAGATATGCAAAAAAACGGTTTTTTTATTCAAATTTTGAGCATGTTCAGATCTGAAAATGATAATTCTAATGGAACATTTAAACATACAGGAAAATATACATCAAAAATTATAATTCAGAATTTAACCAAGTAAGACCTTCATAACCTAAAAACGCTGCCAACTGAACTGGCACAGTGCTTTCTCATAGAGATTACTTCAAATGTTATTAAGACAAACATAAATC
>JAXIUT010040870.1:0-12643 GCA_035586675.1 Eurytoma californica | reverse complement strand
GAGAGAGAGAGAGAGAGAGAGAGAGAGAGAGAGAGAGAGAGAGAGAGAGAGAGAGAGAGAGAGAGAGAGAGATTGCGAACGGCCGATAACGACACGGCCATTAAAATATAACACGAGTCGCGTCGAGCTGATACATGCGTTGCGAAACCGGCCGTCGCAGCGGAGTGGGAGGGAGCGCGAGGAGAAAACGGGACCTTGCCTGGACTCGCTCTCGTGACCGTCACACAGGTCGCTCGCGCCGTCTGACGCAAACTTCCAGCAAAGTCGCCGGGAATTACTAGTACAGGCGAGGCGCATAAGCGCACCGTGAACACGACTAGGACGGAGTTTCAGAATTAAGACCTCTATTAACGACTGTTTTAGTTTTCAGGAAATTCACGTGATTAGATGAATGGACGTGTTGAATGAAAACACGAGTTTGTTATTGGACGGTGAGAAATTTCACTTTTTAGAGCGATGAGCTTTTGGTCAATAAGAAAGTTTGGTCAAAGTGGAGCCTACAATTTACAGCTACGAGATAGAAAAATTCTATCAGACTATGTTAATCAACACTGTATTTCGACTGTAAAAAGGTAGTAGCTGTTATTATTATGTAACGGAAATAAAATTACTAATTTTGCCGCATTTCTCTTCATTAATTTCGTTCCAAGAGAAATGTCACCAGAGCCAGACGGAGAGGAAGAGAGCGAGAGAGAGAAAGGTCTAAGAGTCTGTCAGCTTTAAGCCAACGAGGTGTTCCAATTACGAAATATTCAATTAAAATTTCTCGCACGCACGTACGAAGAACCTCGCGACGGATAACATCTTATTTAAGGCATATTGTTGAATGCATATTTATGGGTTCGCGTTCCCTCGCGGTAGGAACAAAACAAAGAAGCCCGGGAGAGGTTCGCACGTGTATCTTTTTACGGGCTGCTGCTGTCGGACGCCCCTCCTCCATTTTCACCAAGAATGCAACGTTTTTTTTCGGCGCATACTACTTACTCTCGCGCCCGTTGCACGCGCGGCTCATAAGCCGCGTTCGTGGCCCCGTCGCGAAGCGACGACGAGATTTGCACGGTACAGGAAAATCGGACGAGATTCTCACGAGCTCGCGTGTGTGCGCGTGACGTATCGTTTCTCGCTCCGCGCGGAGAGGCCCGACACGCTCGGCGGCACCGAGCGCCTTTTTCCCGGATTTTCGCTGGCAGGCGCGTTGCGCGGCGGCCGATATCTCTGGCCCGCAAAACGCGCCGGTCGCTTGCGCAAACGTGATTTCCTCCGTCAATTAGCATTTCCGAGCGGTTTCGTTGAACCGACCACGCGCGCGCGCGCGCGGCTAAATATAAAACCGCGGACTTGCCTAATTTCCCCTCAGACCGGTTCCCGCGTGCTAAGGAACAACAGCAGCCGCCACCGCGAAATGGCTCCGACGTTTTTCCGGCCTTTTTATGCTGATGAGGCTCGAGGCAGCCGGACTGACGTAACGCGCGAGATCGCGAGAAATCGAGAGCCCGGCTGCACGATCGGCGAAGGTTCCCCAATGCCGGCTCTCAATGTCTTTCCTCCGGCATCCCGCGTGCGCTGGGGAGGGTGGCGGGGCGAGGCTAGGCACCAAGTTTTTTTCCCACGTCGACACGGCCTCTTTTTTCTGCTTCCCTCTCTCCCGCGCGCGCCTCTACTTTTCGCGAGCGAGGATTTCAATTAGCCGGAGAGCAAGTGCGCCCGAGCCACGGCTTATTGATTTCTATTATGCGAGCTATCGGAAATTGCCTCGGCGGCCGGTTTTTCCAGATTTTACACAGTAGAGTGGATTTACGAGTGCACCGGCAGACGCACGATTATGACCGTCGGTCCCGGGCAATCACGCTGGCCTTCGGTAATTGCATTGTCTTGCGCTCGGTGTCATAATGCGGGTTTACTGCGTTGATCGGGGCAGAACAGGACAGACCAGTAAAAGTGAAATTTTAGAAATTAACATGAACGCGTGCGAAGGATAAGAAAATTCGCCTTCCTGTAATCACGCTGAGCTTTTTCAAAGCGGACGAGGTGACGTGGTCGTGCAGAGCAAAATTGCAGTTGCACGATGTACAGTGCCTTATGAAATATCGGTTTTTTCTCTGACTACGCTAAAACGAAACTTACGAGATTATAAGAATTGAAATACAACGGGAGCGATACGAGCGGAGAATGGAACGAGGAAAAAAAATCGAGCGATAATCGCGGGTGTAATATCCTCGTGGGCGTGTCTTATAAATTCCTCAGTATTAAATGGCAAAGGGCATTTCAGAATCAACGCGACCGTCTAGAAAAAATCGCCTCATAATCCGATCTCTCCCATTTTTTATTTATTCGCCCAGTGGGCTGTTTCTTCTCATTTTCTGTTTTAACTCCCAACACAAACAAATACGAGGTCAACGCATCAATTCGCTCCGTCTGTCACGAACTAGCACGAGAGAAGCAAAAAGGGGAAAAAAGTCAAAGCGATCGTAAATTTCCAGAAAAAAAAAGATCACTTTATCAGCCTCTTCTTTATTACGCAAACGAGGGAGAGGACTCGAACGAAGTTCGGGTACTCGTAAAGTAGAAAACAAGGACGATCCTTTGGCGTCGCCCTAACGAACGGGGCCGATTCAATCTCATTGGAGAGACCTGCGCGCGCGCGACTTTGTCCTCGCGTCGTCGTCCCGGGTAGCGGGGAGGGCGATACAGGCTTCATTCACTCGTCGGCGGAATCGAGCGAGCGCGATTGCGTCCATTCCCGGCGATCTGACTACGCCCAGCTCTCGATCCGCGCGCTACACAATCTTGTCCATCGGGTCGCTCGTTACGCGACGAACGACCCGCGGCCGGCCGTATCATCGTCAGCAAGATTGAGAGAGAAAGAGAGAGAGAGAGAGAGAGGCCAGGCGCGCATGCCGAGATACCGGCATAACCCCCCGGGAGCGCGAGGGACATAGGAGAGAAACTCGTTCTCTCGACCCTATCTCCCTTTAATTCGAGGCGCCTTACGTACCCCCGGCGGCCGATGCAATCGCAGGATAAACCCGCCCCTTTCGAGTCCTCTGATCGCCATTCAAACGCTACTCGTGCTTTCTTAATTAAAACGCACTAGCCCGGGCACTGGGCCGCCCTGCGAGAGTTGGAAAATCGCTTTTGCCCACGAAGAATCTCAAAGTTAATTGCTTGCTTGGGAATATTGCCGGCCAGCGGAAAGCGAGCTTTCCTTCGATTATTCCTTGATATTAAGCGCTCGGAATTGGTGGTGTTCTCTCGGAATATTAAATTTAATTAATTCACTGTGTTCTAATTGCTGTTGATTTTTCCGAACAAAATATTTCACGGCGTAACTGTATAACTGTATGTTTCGCTTTTTTTCGTAAATACGTTCTTCCCCAAATGAAGTTATCACTCTCCCCTCGAATTTTCGATAAGATTTAAATTGTAAAATCAATAAGTCAAGTACGTACAATAAAACAATTGCCACCGAAGAATCCTTCAGTTCTTGAAAAGAAACTACAGACTGAGAAGTTTTTTACAGTGACAAAAATTTAGTGTACACTAGATTCGAGAAAAAAAAATCTGCAAGCACGCAGAATATTTCTCCTCCCAATAGTGTATACGCGGAACGTCACTATTTTTATCTCTATTTCGCGACGAAAAATTGAGCTCGCAAAGGAACAATAAACAGCGCCGGTCTCGCTCGTTCCGTCTGCTCCTTTATCTCCCGTCATTTTTCTCCCCTCCCCCGTCCCCAGGATGGCGGCGCGTCGAACGGGCGAGCGTGCAGCATTCGCGTCTGCCCAAAGAATTTGCGCTCGCTCGTGCACCACTGCCCTGCAAATGACTCACGCGCGCAGCGCCCGATTAAAGATCGCACTTGCGCGCGGCCGAGCCTCGGCACAAAGCCGAAATTTACATGAAAACGGCCCACTGCCAGTGTCTGCGAGCCGCATGTTTGTGCAGCAGCAGCAGCAAAAAAGCGAAAAAGACAGAGAGAGAGAGAAACGCCAGACGCACTCGAGTCCGACGGAGGTTAGCCAAACCGGCAGAGTAAACGCTGGGAGAAACGCGAAATTTTTTTCCCCGCCTTGCCGGCAGAGCCTGAGACTCGGATATAACTTTTCTGCAGAAGACTCGAGGTTTTTTTTCTTCGAGGACGGTGGTATAATCGAATGTCACGGATGAGATCGTTGAACGATAGCAAAAATATGGGAGAGAATAAATTGATGCATGACTGTTAGCCTTCTTGAACTTTTAATTGCTGTTGTGGATATCTATACTGCTATTGATCGATTGGACACGGCGAGCGTAATTACTCGACTGATAATAACTTTCTGGAGTCATTTAACTCGCAGGCCTATTATTAAAATGTAGCTTTAAATAACCCATGAATCAAAGTTAAACGCGAGCCTCCGCTAGGCGCGCTAACCAATCTTAGATTGCGCGGGGCGGCTTCGAGGCGAAAAACGCGTTCCGCAATTTAAAAACACTCCGCGAGCCAGCCCAAGGACACTGAAAACATCGTGACCGAGAAGAAAATCCGCTGACAGATGTCGCGGCGACTCCGAAATTGAAGCCGCGCTCGCGGCTGCTCCGATCGAGGTCAGAGTCGGACGAGCAAGATACGATATAAAAAAAAGGACACCGCGAAATAAAGAACTGACGTCTGGCGGACCAAGGGGGAGGGCGCGAGTCCGTTCACGTCGCCGGGAGTACGTACGTGCGCGGTTGCGTATACGCGGCGATAAAACGCGTGACACCCGGGGCACGGCCGAGGAGACTCGCGCAGATACGGCATAAAGCTCGTCGCGCAGAATGTCTGATAAGCCCGGCGCTCGCCTCGACCCAATCGTTCCTCTCCGCCTTTTTTTCGCCTCCCCTCTCCCCATCGTTTCTTTTTTCGGGATTTTTTTTTTCCGCGTGTAATTCGGGAATTTCGAAAGTGCGCTTTTCACCGTGGCTCTCGAGTTCGGCTTACGCGGAAGTTGACTCGGTGGATGAGTTTTAATGCGGGATGCGTGACTTTGATTTACTCGTCGGGTGGAAATTTTCGGGGATTAGCTAAGCAACTTTCTAAGATCGATTTTTACCGCTTTCGTTCCGTTTTATGTAGGCTTATAAAAGTATTTTTAAAAATGATGTATTTACGCGCTTTATTTGTTTACGATTTATGCAATTTTCCTTGCTTGAACGTTTTTAATTGCACTAATAATTTATGTAATTTCGCACGAGTCGTGAGTCACTCTATTTTCTGTTTACGATAATTTTAGATTTGTTTTTTTTACACAATATTTAAAAAAGAAACATTTCCTCGGTCTTTTTCTTTTAAAGCAACTAAGTACTCGCACTAAAAATGTATTACCAATAAATTAACGAAAAGCATAAAAATAAAAGAGGAACAAAGAGAATATTAAGAAAGCACTTCTTCACTGCAAACTGAATACACTAAGCACGTTTAAATTTACAATCACTGCATTGCCCAAGTCGAGAAAGAAAATATATTAAAAACGCGTCACGGTGCAGCAATCAAATCACTTAACCATTATTCTCCAAACATTGGACACAGCAATGAAACTTGTGAGACTTGACTGATGCAATGAGGCACAGCAAATTCGAAAAATACACTTTTCCGCGATTCATTCCGTCACCGAGGCGAAAAAAACGTCACCGCCACCGATTTCCTATGACGATAAGCAGCGGCAATCGCGAGGTTTCGCAACGGCCAGTCGGCCGAGTCGTGGGCGAAGTCGCCGCGCGCTGCGCCTAAGTCCCGAGCGTAAACTCGGCTAAAATTGAAAAAATCGACAAACACCCTTCCCCTCGGAATTTTCGCGTGTAAGTCAGATCAAACTGACGGGCTCGTCGTGAAATTTGCGAATTTCGTGATCGCGAGGCGATCTGGGCAATTTTGATGGACTTTGTATTTATAGCACCGCGAACAGAACTTCGGGAAGTCGCGCAAAATACCTCGGTGAAGTCACCAGAGCCCACGAGAAAACACTGCGAAGACAGCCTCGGGAACACAGATTTTTGCGAAATCACACGTCACTTTAACGAGCCTTGCTTTTCTCCACTAACTTCAGCCCGATTTTCAGCAGTAGACTCTCACGAACGCACTTTTCCGACAGAGAGTGAAAAATAGCACGGGATCAATTTCTCTTAATAGTCCTTGTGGTAAAAAAAAAGTATACAATATCGCCAGGCGGACGGCGGCGAACGAGCAAGCGAGAAAGAAGCACGAAATGGCGGCAGCCGTAGGCCGAGCTTCGCCAGCACACGGCTCTCGCAACGATTAGCGAAACTCTCTCTCTCTCTTTCTCTCCTCCACGCACACATGCACGGCTAGTCGGCGAGAGCGGCGTGTGTCTCGATCGACCTCGGGAGAGCGCACACACTCCGTTCCAGAATTAGAAGCATTCTTTCGCGCGTTTCCTCGTCGAGGTGGCACACCTCGTCGCGTTTTTCTTCTCGCGCGACGTTGTGCCCGCCTTCGGTCAAAGGAGACGCGGGAGAAAAGAAAGAATAGAGAAAAAGAACGGCGAGGAAGGAAGGCCTCGCCTCAACTCCAGAGTCGCGCGTTAATTTTGGTCGTTAATCGGCGGACGGGCGCGCGAGTTATCTTTATTTATAGTCGCGGCTACGACGACTCCTCGCGAGTGCAGTTCTCGCGGCGGGTGATAAATCACGCGCGCGGCCCGACGCTAGGAGAAGTAGAGGAATTTTCGTCCGGCACTCGTTCCTTCGCCTATCGATCGCGCGGTGATGCCTTCCTTCGCACCCTCGGCAATTTTCGGCGCCGCCGGATGTTTATTTAATACCCGACTTCCAATCGGGGATTCATTGACCCGGTGCGTCGTCCCCGTGGACGATTCTGCCTATTCTCGCGCGAAGAGCAATTGTTTACAGTGATTTTCGATTCGAGAATGCGAGACTACGTCTAGAGCTAGCCGAGCGTGATACGCCACACGTACTTTCATTTCGGAGCACTGACGTTTCGCGCGAAATTTTCGTGAAAATTGAAGAAACGGGAAGAGGGAAATTTTCCCGTCACCGTGGGTTCGTTATTTTCGACGGGCGAGTCACGTTATTCGCGAGATCGAGGCGGGCAGCGAGCCGTGATTGCCGCGCTGGCCCGGCAGGCCGAGGCGCTCGCGCTCCGAAAAACGGCTTATTTTGAAAAAATCGAAAGACCCACTTCCCGTCGGAATTTTCGCGCGAAAAATAGATTTAATTGACCGGCTTGCCTCGAAATTTACGAATCCACGGTGATCGTCGCGAAAAAATCACTTTTCCCGCACTAGCACTCGCAAAAATCACTTTTCCGCGAAACGTCGAAAAATCCCCGCAACCCGGTGAAACTGCGCACAGCACCTCGCGATAACACTGGGAGCATCGGAGCAGCCTCGCATCCGCGAAAATCCCGCGGGAAAACGCACTTTTCCTGCACTGCACTTGAGCTTCAATACCCCCACCACCACCATCACTGCGTGTGTCACTTTTTCCTGCAAAATCCGGTGCACACTTACGCGTTACTCGCGGGGCCTCGCCTCGTCGATCCGTATTCCTGCGGGAGGCCCTCGGTGTAGCTGGTGCGCCCCGGCGACCTGGAGCGGTGCTCGGCGACGTGGAGCCGAGCGAGCGAGACAGACGGAGAGCGAGCGACGGACGGGGGGCCAACGCGGCGCGCGACCTCGAAACGAAGGACGCGCACAGGCTCGCTATGCGCTCCCCGGCCAGCAGCAGCAGCAGCAGCAGCAGCAGCAGCAGCAGCAGCAGCAGCGAGCGAGCACACTCCGCGCGCTCCTCGCCTAACCTCTTCTCTCGCTCGGCGGCTCGCACCGTGGCAGCGTTTCGCGGGCCTCTCCTCCGTCGTCGACCTCCGCCGCGGCGTCGACGACGACGTGAAGGAAAAAAAAAGCGGCACGTTGGGGCCGCCCCGAAGAAAATTACCTGGTGACGGCGGCGGGCCGGGCGTCGATTTCCCTTCGGTGCAGCAGGCGAGCAAGGAGCGCGCGCGCGCAGCTCTAACGCACACACACACACGCGCGCTCGCTCGCGCGCGCGCGGGGGGAAAACACGGAGAGGTCGCTCGCTTGATGGTGGAGGAGAGCCGTACACACAGTCACGGCGCGGCGGTGGCGGCGCCTCGCACGAGTCACTCGCGAGCCGATTCTTCCGTCTCTCTCGCGCTCGACCAAGCGCCGCGCGCGCACACTACCACGGAAAGGGAGAGAGAGAGAGAGAGAGAGAGAGAGATCGGGACGCGCACTTGTGGAGGTATGCGCGCGTTCGTTACAAAACGCAGCGACGGGCCTTCCTCCTCCTTCACCTCCTCCTCCTCTTCTTCTTCGCTCTCCAGCCAGTCGAATTTTTAATCTCGTTTCTCTCCTTTTTTCCGGAGGGAGAGAGAGAGAGAAAGGAGAGACGGGGAGGTTGTATACGCCGGACCCGGAGCGGACGAGGAGCGTGCAGCGGCCGCCGCCGCGAATTCTCGCAGTTGTTCTCTCGGCTTGGCCGGCAATTGCAACTGTCGGCGTGCGGTGTACGGATCCCTCTCTCTCTCCCTCTCTTTCTCTTTCTCTCTTTCTCTTTCTCTTACTCGCTGGTCCGCTTGTGCTATGTCGCCGTCTCGCTTGCGCTCGCTTGCTCTATCCAGGCTCCCGCATACATACCGAGGCTCCGTTCCGCCGCTGGATTGGGTTTTCTTTGGCCTTTTTTCTCTCTCTCGCTCCTCTCGCTTCCCTCGTTCCGTGACGAGGATTGATAGGCTATTTTTTTCTTCCGTCGCCTCGTGCACTGTGCGCGCGCGCTCACGGAGGAAGAGGCTGCGTTGCTTTTCCCTGGATTTCGTTGCTCTTTCGAGGCTACAGTCGACGCGCCGGAATCGCTGAATAATTTTGATCCGTGGAATGGCGGCGGCTGCTGTGCTGCTGCTGCTATATGCCATCTATCTCTGTTTCTCTTTCGCTCGCGCTTGGAACGAGATGCCACGGTGTACGCTGTGCCACGAATCGACGGGGTGAAAATTTTAAGGCTGCTGCTTGTCTGTTAAACGGAAATTACGCCAGGCTCGTCGCTAATTTTAATGGCTGTATGTCTGCTGAATTGATAACATAACCTTAAATTCGACGGGCTTTAATAAGTCATTGGAACTGGCTTAATTTAGCAGGCAGCGAGCGTGTCTTCAAAGGAGAAATACAATTGCATAAGGAAGTATCCGTTTGTTAGTAGTCTAGCGCGTAAAAAAATTCAGTTAGGGTAACGTTTTCATGAAGATATACAAAACGTGGCGAATGAGACTCAACCGAACTATTGGCTGTTTTGCAGAAATGTTGCGATACACTATTATACTTTACACGATAAAAAAACTACCGCTTATATTACGGGCAATGATTATTATTTAATTTTATTTCAACCTTCGCCATTTGTACTTTTTAGAAAGCAACCATAAACGTAATCTAATAATGATTATAAGATAAGTGTTTCAAATTGTGTATCAATTTTTAAAAAGTTGTAATAAGTCGAGACTTAAACTATATACAAACTAATGATAATTTATATAAAGATAAATTAAGCTTTTTGCAAATATGAAATGCTAACTTTTAGATTCGTTGCTGCTAAGTTTTTAAAAAGCTTATTCTACATTTTTTAGCACAATTTTTATAGCCACGAGTTATACCTCGCTGAAGAATCTTGCACAATCACTCAAATATCCCAATTATGAAAATTCTTCTAAAGAGTGTAATTTAAAAAAATAACAAGTTCTCACATAACGATAGACAATTTAAGAATAAGCCAGTGCGTATCCAACTTTCATTAAACCGTGGCATTATGCTAACACTTAGGGACCTTCAACTTTTCGACAATGCCTACAAGAACACGAATGGGCAAAGTTGCATAATTCCAAGATACCAATATAGCGAAGAAAGTTAACAAAAACGAAGTCAACTGGAAAACGATAGCGGGCTAGTCTCGGACGGGACAAATCGCGCGGGGGCGCCAACTCGAAAAACTCTCGAGAACTCCGCTACTAACGACTTGGGCCGCAAGTTGCCGAGGACACTCGGCACCATTTATCCCGGAATACACACATCTACGCATCGGGGCATAAATCTCGGGCTAAGCAGCAACGACAACAGCGTCGAGAGAGAGAGAGAGAGAGAGAGAGAGAGAGAGACAGAGAGACCGTGTATACACCGTGGCAGCCCGATCGATAAAAAGCCCAGTGGCGGAAATTCGCGGGGAAAAGGGATGCGAGGAAAATTCATCAACTTATAGTCCGGCGTCTCTCACTCTCTCTCCGGTTCTCCTACTCACTTCCACTCGGTCTCATTGTCGATTTCCCTGGAAACCCTTCGCCACACTTTCAAAGCTCGCGAGCGCCGGCCGGGAGAGAAAGACGGAGAACGGGCGAATCGATCGGAGCGACGAACGGGGCCTATAGAGAGCCCAACGCTGACGGGCTCTCGGAAAATGTTTCCTTGTAAAAGATTTGCAAGAAATTTCATCCGGCACACGCTAGTCTTCCCTATACCTCTCTTATAGCGGTGTTTTCATTTTTTCGGTGTTGTTCGACTGATTTATTTTATTTTTCGAGTATATTGAAGGTGGAGTGTTGTGTTATAAGACATTTCTTTTAACAATACTTTTTAACGTCAGCAATTGTAATTTATTTTTTGAATGATAAAATCCACAGACTAATTTTCAACAAGTTTTAAAACATTATAAAGTTTTAACAGAATAATAACTATTTTTAATACCCCATCAATCCCGCTTATATATCCAACAGCGTATTAAAAAATAATTTGACATTTTAGCTGCGAGAGCTTGAGTGATTTTTTTATACTATTTTAATGAAAAAAAGATATATTCCACGATGAGATAGACAATCGAAGATCGCAAAACTACGGGTTTGAACTGCGTTGAAAAAAAAACTCGTATTTGCAAATTTTTTCGCAGTCGACAGCGAAATATCGAATTTCGAGGCTCGTCAAATCAAATTTTTACTGCGAACTTTAAAAATCACCGGGAATAATGCACGATATAGACAGAGGCGGAAGTAAAAAATACATCGTTTCCCGGGAATAGGCGCTTCGCTCGCTCGGCCGATCGTTCTTACGGCTTGGCGAAAAAGGGGAATAAATTCCGGGATACCGGCGGCAGCAGGAGCCTCGTAAAGCCTACGGTCGCGACGTTTGACGATTTTTCGAGTTACACCGGCAGCGCGCGCGTCGTCCCCCCGGTCTTTTAATTGCACGATCGTAAAAATATAGGCTACGCCAAACGCTATTCTCCTTTTCTTTCATCGGCCGCTCTTTCTAAACCACCTTTTTTTTGCTCCGAAATGACGGCTGCCGCTTGGCTTTTTTTCTTTCCTTTTCTCGGTCGAAAGCGATAAGTGAACTTTTGAGTTTTTTTAATTTCTTACCGCTATACGTATACTAAGCGTCGAACACAACGCACAAGTTCCACTTAACTCTTTCGCGTCAAGATCAAAATTTTTCAATTCACCTTTTAGTGAGTAGCATGTTAAAAAAATAACGAGTTTTCAAAGTGGGACAAGTACTCCGAGCGTTACGGTAACATGTCAAATAATTTTTTATTTGTTGGTCGCGTTGGGTAACAATTACTTTGTTATTACTGATGCCGCAATTACGTAAAAGTAAAAGATTGAAGCAGCATAGGGTTGGGTAAACAAAGAACTTGAAATAAAAAATTTTCCCCTCTCGAATATTTCTTTATTTCCCCAACCACTCAGAAGTGCAACTGAATAATGAATTTAAAAATCAACGTATTACAACAAAACGAACGATTATTTTATTTATTTTATACACTCAAAATACCAAAATACCTACGTAATATCGGTTTATCTTTATGCAACGAATATTAAACAAACAAGGAATTCATCAAAGCCAACTGCAATCTCATTTAAAGTTCGACAAAAATTCACGCGAATAAAACCAAAAATGCAGCGAAAAAATGTATACGATGAAAGCAACTGTTATTTTCAACAAATTTTTCCTTTATTTCGCAGGAATTCGCGACGAACAGACAATGATGATCAATTCGTCTGCAAATTCCGCAAAAACAAAATGCCGTGTCGCTTCGATTTCCAGTAGCTGCAACCATGGAAAATCAATAAATTCCGCGTTTTTAAAAAATGAACAAACCAACAGAAATTCTTTTCGAAGCGCGCCCTTTAAAGAATAAAGCCGGGTCACGTAGCGGCCAACAAAGGGGGCGCGCGACGATGTACACATGGAAAGGGCACACAAACACAGGCGCGCGCTCGGGAATATAGGGTTGGAGGGAATTTCGATCGGAAGAAATTTGCGAAACACGCGGCGGCGGCGGCGCCGCGAGAGAGCGCACGGTCAACGGAAAGGGAAAGTGCACCGGTGCAAGTCCGACGTGCGATATCTGCGAGAGCGATTTCCGGCCCTCGTTCGCTCGATAATGCAGCCCTGCGCGCGCGCGCCGTCGCGGCCCTTCCCGGCTTTCGTGCCAGCGGCGTTGCTCTCCTATATATACTCGCTCGTTCCTTTTCTCACGCCCCGGGAAATACGAGGTCGCGAGGTGTGTTTTTATTGTGCACTTTTATAATTTGCAGATAATAAAATTAATGTAAGTCACACTCGATGCAAATAATAAATACGGAAAC
>JAXIUT010040859.1:0-12643 GCA_035586675.1 Eurytoma californica | reverse complement strand
GGTATAAATCCTAACAAATTTAGTTTACGAAATGTCGGTAAGGTAGAGTTTGGAAATTTACTTCGGACTCCCCTTAAAAAGAAGAAATAAATTGTTCATTTCAATGAATCTTTTTACTATAGAACAAAAATGAAAAAAATATTGCGACAAACTTTGCAATTATTCAAGTATAACCTTAAAAAATACCCATGACATGTAAACAAAAAATAAACGCCGCAATAATATACTTAGGCTTTTACTATTTCTAGCTTCTTACATTACGCAAAACATAATATCACGCCTGACATAACATTATTCAATAAGCATATGCAATGGAAAATATTCAGAATAAAAATGACCGATTTTTTGTGGTAATCTAGGACTATTTCGAGCGAGTACGTGTCTTGCAAGTTTTACGACTCTTGTGCAAGATAATTGAAGCTGCAATCTTTGTTACAACTCGAAGAAAGCCAGTGATATAAAACTACGGGAAAATCGTGATCTCATCAAAACAAAAGTTAGTAAGTATACAGTGACAAAAAATACAATGAACAAGTGAATGTGCAGCAATGAAAATTGAAAAGAACTATAAATGACGTTGGTAAACCTTTACGAAAAAGTATCGTATGTATGTACATTATGCGTTCATAAGTTTTATATAGGACTTATTTTTTTTTATTTAAGGAAGAATCTCATGAATTTTCAATAAAATATTTAAAGTATAGCATGACATTAAAAAATTATAATAATTTTTATTCTACATAGCAAATAGGATAGAAGTTAATTGGTCAAAACAGTATGAGCAAGGAACATTTTCAAAAACTATATAAGTTTGATCATTGGAAAACGCACAATTAATTTATTATTACAGTTTTTTAAATTTTCCATACCTATACAGTTTGCTATTACAATTACGGTATAAAATAAAATTTGGTAGTGCTTTTTAATTCCATGTTATATGCATTTTATGTAAAAAAACGAAAATCGATTTTTAATACACTTTTCTTGAAAACTCACGCCACTCTCCCCAAAATATACAAACTCGTAATCTGCCGAAAAATTTCTTGCAGTTTTTCAATAGTTTCTACAGAAAATGAATAAAATAATTTCTATAGATTTTCTGTACAATTTTAATGGAATTTTTTTGAAATAATCGAATAAACTCCGCATAAAATTTACGCACAATTTCCGCATAAATTTTTCGTAAGGGAAGGAATCGTCGAAGCTCCAATGTCGTGTCAGCTGCATGGTCCTCGTTAGCCGCGCACGAAGGAGGACTGCATATGCACGAGGAGAAGGGGCACACTCGGAAGGTAAGGCGCCTGCAGGCGTCAACCTGCGCCGGAGGGGAAGAAGGAGGGGGAGGCTCTCGCCGAGGTGGCTCCCCCTGGCAGCAGGCGCGGCAAGCGCGCGTGGCTGGCGATGCCTACGAGTTGACGGGAGAGTACCGGGGCGCAGCGCCGGCTGGGTGGGCGGCAGTCTTGTCCAGGCACGCCGCACTCGTGCTGCTGCGCGCGCCTCGCGTCGTGTGTCCCTCTCCGGCCGCCGCGCGTCGTTTCGTCGTCGGCCCCGTGTCCCCGTGCGCGGCCGTCTCCGTGGCATATGCGCGCGACCGAGCCGGTGGCGGGCCGCGGGTGTCAGTGACTCGGATGATCGGCCGACGCGGCCCTCCGAGTGTGCAGTGCCCAGCCAGTTCCTCCCAGCTCACACACGCACAGCTCGTCCTCGTGGGAGTCGACGCACCTGCACGCGCTCACCTGGCAGGTACACCCACGCGACGCGCGCCTACGCGCCTCTCCCGTGAGTTTCGCCGAAACGCGCACAGGGGGGACTGCCCCCTTCCGGGAGGCCAGCGCGCCGGCTCCTAACGGTACAGCGGATAAATCGCAGATAAATCCCGCGGGGATACGCCGCGCATTCCTCGCGAGCCGTACCTACTCGAGTATCTCCTTTATGACGTCCTTCAACCCGGGGTCACGGCGCTGGCTTCCTCCTCTCCTCGGTGTCGGGCTATCCGCGCGGTGCTGTGTACGACGACTGCGAAACTCACGCGAGAGCCGGGATTGACCGATCGAACGAGTCTTCCGAGGCGGCGAGCGCCCGATCGCCGTGAGAAGTGAAGCGAAAGTCGCCTCGAGTCCCCCTAGCCGGGCTTTATTTTTATTTCGACGCGTTCTATTTTAGATTGGTATCGATGTAAAAGCGAGACGAATACTGCCGGCGCTTTGCGGTGCATTGTCACCAGTTCGCCGCCCCGGCGATGCCTCCTCTCGGCGTGATTCATTCCCTCCCCGCAATTCGCTCTGCAGCCGCCTCGCGGATTTCTCCGCACGTGTGGGATAATTACTTTTTAGCGTAGTTGGTTGTATTACCGTTATTACGCGCATTTTTTTTGTTTATTAACAAAATTATAGACGCTGACGAATGTTTTTTTAGGGCTGATTTCAATTTTAAATTCAGCTTGTTTTTTTTTTTGCATTCTTGAAAAGTGAACATCATTTCTAAGTTAAAGTAGTTCCCTATTGAGTCAAGTTGAGTCTATTTAACTTCAGTAAATATTAAAAATAATGTTAAAAATTTATAGAATAGAACAAAATAGTTGTTTATTGCAAATCTCAATATTTACAAAAATTAGATACATTTAAAACATTTCAAGAAAATATAATTTTAACGGTGTAATATAATGTAATTTATAAACGGTTAATCATTTTAACTTACGATATATGATAAAAATATTGCACTTTGGTTATATCACAGTCAACTTCTTACAAACTAATAAACAATATAAAGTAAGTAAAATGCAGTAAAAGTAATATATGGCAATTCGATATAAAAGAATAAGTAAATTATTCACGTAAAAGGATAAAGTAACATATACCGATATAATTAAAATGCACATTGATAAAGTAAAATGCATTACACTCACATCGTAGTTAATGAATATTAGAAAATAAATTTTTATTTGATGGTCGTTATTTTTTAAAACGTCCCTTTTAAATCACATACAACAGTAGTGCAACACAATATTTATATTTGACTCTATTTTGTGTGCATATATTCGAAATTATAATAAATATAGAACTTGGTGCATACATCATACACTAAGTTAAAGATCTAGCAAACATTGTGTAATAGTTAATATTAATGTCTTACAGACTGACATGTAGGAAAAATGTATTAAAGTTCTAATGAAATTTACAAGAAGAAATTATAGTAAATTTTACAAGAAACTATTTTAGTTTTTCAAATAATGCTAAAAAAATCTTTTTTTTTTTAAAGAACATGTCCCTGTTTTCATAAATTATTCTAATCTTAGCAAATACTTAGCTGGACGAGAGTCTACCTCATAAAAATCACATTAGGAATATTTATTCTGGAACTTGTGCATGTGGGCGGAGCGGCTAGTTCAGCCTATTGCTATACACATCGATTTTGCCTGCAGTGCTCGGCTTCGATCAGCCAGTTTTTCGCGAGAGAAGAAAGCACGGACGGGCGTGTGTGCATGGGAGCCTTGACACGTGCTCGGCTTTTCGCCCATCGGGGAACTTCGCAGGAGGTCCTTGACACTTGCTCCTCGGGTATCACGTGCGAAGTTCGCGCCGTTGGAATCTCAGCGCGCGGCGAAAATGTATAATGGCCGCTGTAGCCGCCGCGACCCTTTGCCTCGCTCGGCGCGCGTGTACACGGCCCCGCGAACAATGGTTAGGACGGCTTTTAAATTTTAAAGGCTAAGCGCGCGCGGACGCCGTTATCCCCACGCGCGCGCGCGGCCGATTGGCCTCGAGATTTTCCCGCAACGCGACTCTCGCTGCTTTTTTTTTTCTTCGAAGAAAATTGCACCAAGGCGCTTTTCGATGCTTCCACGACGTTTACATAATGCTTGTCGTGGAAATTAAAAATGTTCGTGTCTCATGGTAATAATTCAATATTGATCTAATTGATCTAATTTTGCCTGGAATTTGTCGATTTAATTACATTTTATTTATTGATATCGGTTTATTTAAAAATAATGTTTAAATTTTGAATTACGTATGCGAGCTGTTGATAATTATCCTTTAAGAAGGAAATTACAAGAAGAGAGTGGAAAAATTACGGTTTATCCGAACGTAATGAGTTTTCTAAGCGGAAAACACCAATGAATGAAACGGTATTTATAGTCATAAAGTGACGAATTACTGTAAAATAACGAAAAATAGCGAGATGTAGGTTAATTACTAAGTAACAAAAAATTCACACGCCTAAAAATGGTGGTTTCTTTCAAGGCTTCTGAACAGAATATTAATTAATAAATTAATAAATGTTTACTAAACAGTAATATATCACAGAAATTCAGATTTATGTCATTCCCGGCGGGACCGATAAAAAAAACTTTGATGTTTCCGGTTCTGCCGGTGTTATTTGGCAACGCCGTGTAAAAATTGCTCGGCTCTAGGAGGGCTACTTTAAAAGGCTTTAACTACTTTTGGCTTTTAAGAAGTTTTCTAAAAAAACAGAAGCGAGCATTCTTGCAATCATGCCAACTGCCTTGGCACAAACCAGTGATGTCATCGACTCGGTATTAGTCATCGGTCGCACCAACGATTGTCAGTTGGCCGTTTAGTTCGCTTCTTATCGCTTAGTCAGGTGAACGTCTGTAATTCTTATCGTTTGTTGTACATAGCATTGCATGAATTTCATTTTTTTTCATTCACATCATCCTCATTAATAAACCCCAACTTTTTTCTCTCAAAATTCATGAATCATAAAATTAAGGAAATTTTTGCTTAAAACAGAATTTTTTAAATGTTCTATGTTTACACAATTTTAATTCGGTTATAATGAGTTGTTATTATTAAGAAACTATCTAATGAAAAATAGTAAAAAAAAAAATATTTAAATATCCATTAATTAATTAATTATCTAATATCTATCTTAATATATCTTTATCTAAAATAACAATTGAACCCGTTCATTCACGCCTTTTTTAAAACTATTTTTAATTAATTAACTTATTTGCTTACTATAGACTATTAAAGAAGCAAAACTGGAATTTTTATTGCACATATATAGGCAGTTGGAGACCTTCTAATGAATTAAGTAATCAGTGAATTCATTTTTTGTATAAAATTACATTATAATGAACTTTTATTATCTGTCCAGCTCTGCAAAGGACGTATGTCTTGAAAGGATTAATCTATTTATTTTAAAATTTGAATAGAAAATGTCGATAAAAGCTATTTATTTCCCTGGTGGAAAATAAAGCATCTTTTATAGTCAAGGTATTAATAATTAGCTAATGATTAGCTATTTTCTAGCTAGAAAGTAGCTAATTTATAGTTAAAAATATATTTAAAATATACTCGGCTGCTGAAAGTTTTGTAAACAAATACAACCTAAAAACGGGCACTATTAAGCTTTCTAATTGTAAGCTACTTCAATTACTTATCTCGATCAATTATTGTTTAAATTTAATAAACTTAAATAAATAGTCAAAAAATTATTGTAAAATTATTGATTATTATTTACACTGAGAGGATCATTTAATTTTGTCTAATTTATAATATTTTATGAAGCTTACAAATAGCTATATATTATAGACAGAATTGTGTCGTTTTTAACGATATTATAGCTATATTTATAGCTATAAGTTTAGCATGTCGTAAAAAATTAGCTAATTTACAGCTATAATATGCTTAAATTTTCCACCAGGATTATATTAAAAATTAATCATCTTGAAAGACCTACACAGTGAAAAATATGATGTAAAATAAAGTTCAAGGATTAAATTAAAACGAAAAGTCATTTTTTTTTAAAAGATTTTTTTTTAATAAAATTTTCCTGAAACTCATAGAATGATTTTAACATATGGGGTTTGGTGCGCGTTGAGTAGGGCTTAGCTAAGCTTTGGCCCGAGCGTATATACACGAGGAGAGCGCCGACAGTCGCTAATGAAATTATCCCCTCTATGATAGAGCGTACGCATTTAATGCCAGCAACGAACGGGTATTAGCTTGTGAAAATCGAGCGCGAGGCAGCCCGGCACCTTTGTACCCGGCGACCTACTATACCTCATCGATCGCACTCTAAGCAATCCGGTATACCTTTTTTTTAAATTTCTTTCGCCGAACGTTGCAAATTCGCAGCTTCGATTTGTTTACTTTTTTTGGCTGGTTCAAGATTTAAATGCGGTTCAATTTAAACTGACTGATGAGCCGCTGCGGCGTCCGAGTTCTGCGCTTGTTTTTTGTCCAGCTCTCACGAGTCCGATTGCGTTATCGACAGCTGCTCAAGATTGCGCGATAGGGAGGTGAAGTACCCACTGTTTCTCCCGCGCGCCAGTCCCACTATCTCGTTTTCATATTTAACTCTTCATTTTTTTTTGCCGAGTCCGGATAAAATTCTTCCTCTGAACGAATTACGCCTGACTCCGTAAATAAACGAACGTGAAAATTAATTTACTTGTAACACGTTCCCACCAATTGGTTAGTAAACTTTCGCGCATACTGACTCGTCTCTCGACGACGTTCGGCCGACTGTTGTGTTCAGAGCGAATTGGAGTTTCCGTAAGAACTTTTGCTTTTCGCAAACTCGCTTGTTTGTAATTGCTGGCTTGCCAAAGATTCGTGCATTCCCACGAATCGTGGTCAGGGTCATTTCACTTGTCATTTAGACATTTACCTTCGAAAGTTAGATTAATATGTCAGTATTCTGACAAACTTTCTCACCTGTACATCTGAGAAATATTTGCAAAATTTGGATAAGCATCTGGTCTATAAGAAAATGAATTTACAGCATTTTAGGATTTTTTTTAAATATTCTAGGGGTAAAAGGTACAGTTGTTGACCCTCCGATAGTCATTGACCACTGTGATAGTGATTGACCCCGATTTCCATAGTTTAGTAGGGCCAATCACTAACATAGCTAGGTTATGGTTAGGGCCAATCACTATCTTGCGTCATCTGTTTAAAGGGTCAATCACTGTACCCCTTACCCTTATTTCTTTTTAAAATTTAGAAAAGCTTTGCGAAACTCTTTCAACATAAATATTTTCGTACGAAACGGAACTTTAATAACAACTTGCTAGTTTCTGCATTGAGTTACGTCAATAACTACTATTGATGAGGCTATAGCTTGATATGAATAATTTGAATACGATAGAAATTTCTAAAGATTAGTGGAGATAATTTAGCCCCATTTCAAAATTTGTATAACAAATACTTATAAAATGTACGTAAACATTGTACAAAAGATAATATGCAAACCAATTGTTTCTAAACTACAGTACCGACAGAAAGTTTTCGAACACCTCCTTGAATTTTTATTTTACGAAAAACCGAAATTTTTCCTACAAAAAAGCCTTTACCGCAATTTTGCATCATATAATCTTAAAGTTTAGAAAAAATACTAACTTTCTATGGACTTCAAAATTAAAAATGAATTATTTTTTAATGCCATTTTTAAGCACGATCGCTACACGGAAATGCCTTATATTTTCACTAGAGCAAAAAATGGGTGTATGTGCGATTTTGTTTGTTTATAAGATATCTCCTTTGGATTTCAACCAAATTGGCTGAAATTTTCACAGAACCTTCGTTTTACTACTAGAAGGTGACAATAAGCTTTCTGACCCATTACATAAAATCCTACGCATATAGCCGCACAAAGAGTACATTCAAAAAATGAAAAAAAAAAATCAGCGTTCTTGCTCTATCTTAAAAAATATTGAATATTAAAAAAAAAAGGCTGAAAATGCATTTTAGAGCTATACAAAATACATCTTTTTTGTACACAAAATTTTTTTGTAGAAGGTAAAAATTTTGACAGAATCGTGGTTGAATGTAGTTTTTAGCTCAAAAAGGCGCATTTTAGCCAATAACTTTTAAGGATTTGGTTTCTGACAAAAATGTTAAATACAAAAGTTGTAGATGTCAAAAAAAACAACTTTTTTATAATTATCATTTTTCTCTAAAATTGACTCCAAATGCATGACGGTTGATTTTCGATTAAAAACTGTCATTTTGCAATAAAAAAAACATCTTGTACTATCATAATGAAGAGCGAGCGCGAAGCGCGAGCAGCGGTCGTGCCTCACATGCAAAATGCGAAGCATGTTGCATCCTTGCATCGCTTCGCGATGCAAGTCGCGAGCCACTAGCGAGCCTAGTTAAAACTGAACTTTTTGTAAATTTTACAATTTTTCATTTTTGTTTACCTTTTTACCCTTTTTAAAATTGCGGTTAAAAAAATTATTGATAGGTAACATTTTAAATTAGACGGGCAGCGCTTTAATTTCCTTTTTTTTAAATTTTTCTACAATTTTTTTTAACAAAATGGGAAACTTTTAAAGTCAAGGATATTGTTTAATTTTGACTCTGACATTACAAATTCGTTCGAAAACTTTCTGTCGGTACTGTAATTTTATAAAAGTCGTACAATTTTTTATTCGCGTAAATATACTTTTTCTATTTTATCATTTTATTGTTTTACTGTAAAACAATGAACAAAGCCTCTCTACTGCTCTCCCTATAGTAAAGTATTGTAAAAATGCTATGCTTAAAACGATGCAATTTCTTTCTTCCGCACTAGAAAATAACCCCTGGTAGTTTTATAGTTTCGTTTATCGAGCGTCGGGACTAAGACGATCGCGCATCCGGGAATGATATTTTAGCAGGACAGTCCAACAACTCGGATCCGCTCGTCACGTTTGGCCCCATTTCCACTCTCGAGTCTACGCGCACTTTTGTCGCCAGATAAACTTGCTGAAAAAGCTGCTAGATAGCTGCAGTCTGACGCCTATCTGTCGAATCGATGGCAGGCAAGTTGCGATGCCTGCCAACAATACTGACGCGTTAATAACTATCGATTCTCGTACTGCAGTAGAAACATTTTCGCGGAGTAAGGTAATTTTTCATCTTGACAAGAAGAAAGTACACGCGAATCTGGGGGTTACGCGGAACCACCCAGTAACATACGTGAAGAGTACATGTAAATAAAAGAAAATTCGCTTACAAAACGTGCATATAGTTATATATGACTCTGTTGAAAATCGTAGTGTTTGTGTAAAATAGATGTAAAATACACAAATTAAGTGTAAGGAAAAAATACTTACTTATTATAGCTTATTATAAATTATTTTATGTAAACGGTACAGTTGTTTAGCTTGTTTTTTTAGTTTATTTATCGGCGCAATTTACATAATACTCATTCAATTGTAAACACTCAAATTCTCGTAAAAATTGACCGTTTTTAAAATTTATTTCAAAAAATCTTGTTTACTATTTTATGACAAAAGAGTAAAGCTGAAGGCCACTGCGCGAAATGGCTTTTTTATTTTAGAACTAAAAAAAACTTCGTTACAAAAGTTTAAAAATTGGTAATTTTTCGCTCTGTGTTAAAAAATTATGTTTATGTTAAAATTTTGTAATTTACTTTTAAAAAGGAAAAACGCTGTAAGTTTGTATAAACACTAAGATAGGATCCTCTTTTACAAAATGGAGTGGATATCTATTTTGTATATTTCATTCATTACGAAACAAACAAAACATATGTTTTGTGTAGAATTTGTGTACTTCATATACTGGAACAATAAAATTGTCTTTTTGGGCAAAATAATTTACACAAAATTGTCTATAACGAGTTTTACATCGTTGAATCCTAATCTAAAGAAGTGCTCTTTTACCTCAACGGATTTGTGCAGTTTGCCTCAACGGGTCTGTGCAGTTTGCCTCAACAGATCTTTAACAACCCTGGTGGAAAAGTAAAGCATATTGTAGCTATAAATTAGTTAATTTTTTACGATATATGCAAAGTTTACGTTTTTTATTTACTTAGCCTTCAGCAGTGAAGAATACTTTAAATATATTTTTAACTAGAAATTAGCTAGTTTCTAGCTAGAAAATAGCTAATCGTTAGCTAATAACAGTTAGCTAATTATTAACACCTTGACTATAAAAGATGCTTTATTCTCCACCAGGGAAATAAATAGCTTTTATCAACATTTTCTATTCAAATTTTAAAATAAATAGATTAACCCTTTCAAGACATACGTCCTCTGCAGAGGACAGATAATAGAAGTTCATTATAATATAATTTTATAAAAAAAATTAATTCGCTGATTACTTAATTCATTAGAAGGTCTCCAACTGCACATGTAAGTGCAATAAAAATTCCAGTTTTGCTTCTTTAATAGTCTATAGTAAGCAAATAAGTTACTTAATTAAAAATAGTTTAAAAAAAGGCATGAATGAAAGGATTCAATTGTTATTTTAGATAAAGATACATCAAGATAGATATTAGATTTAATTTTTCTTTTTTACTATTTTTCACTGGATAGTTTCTTAATAATAACAATTCATTACTAGGGAATTGAATGGATCTCAATTGGATTGAAAACCTAGTCACTCCGAGCACGAATTGGTCCCACTTTCATCCGCTCCGCGTGACAATTCACTCCGATCGAGAGTGACGTTTTCACTTTTTTTTATCACTCGCTTCTCATTTAGAGTGTGAGTCGCGATCAGCGCGGGCATTGCGCAATGCCTCGACAACTGGTTCGCCGGTAGCGCGCGGCCTTCTCGAGGTGACGGCGATCGAGTCAGCGCGCGGAGTCTCAATTTGGCAAGATCGCGCGCAGCCCCGTTTGGTCATCTAGTGGCCTCCCGTTTTGCAAGCCGGCGCGCACCTAGGTATTTATCGTTTCCGAGAAGAGCGCGGAGAATCGAGGCCCCCTTTCTGCGGCTGAATTAGGAGAGACCCCGCGTCCGATGACTCACTTCGCCGTCGTATCTCTTTCATTTTGCTTTTTTAAGGTCCACCGGAACGGGGCTTGGTTAAAGCTCCTTCTCCGAATGACGCTTATTTGCGTCACCCGACGGCTATGTGCGCTAAGGCCTCCCTTTTCGTCCTTACTTCAATCATTTTCTCGCTTGGCTTGCTCTCGAAATTTCAAATTTCCCAGCTTTTTCGGTGTTTGCTCAGAGCGATGTTTAAAACTCATCAATTACTATTAATTAATGAATTCAGATCATTTCTTTTTCTAATAAAAATTATTCTTACTTTGTTACCTAGTATAGTAAAAAATTCAATTACAATGTTTTTGCATTTTTCATCAAATTAATTATTCGATCCCAAATTTAGTGCAAAAAAAAAGTTTGAGTTTACATACATTACGACCTTTCTGAGTAATTTTTACAACACTATCTGGTATCGAATTTTGTACCGAACAGTTCTTTATCTGAAGATTACTATTCAGATTGTGGTTTTTACCACAAACATTTTCTTCGTGTAGTAAACGCTTAACTAATTTGTTGTGGTCCGTGTACAAAAGAGAGACTAAGTTAACGTTTAACACGTGCCGCATCAGTAAAAAATGAAAAAAAAAAAAAAAAAAGGAAACGTTTATTCCCAAATTTATGGTGTATGTATACTATATTATTTAAAATTTAAAAAAATTTTAAATAATTGCTATTCCTTTAAATTTTATAATATACGTTTATGGCTCGAGAAAAAGGTACGAAATAAGGCACACATGATGTGCACATGTAAACGGTAAAATTAACATTCCATCTGTCATTAATTGCGTCTGCTTTCATAAAAAGGGGATAGACTTACGAGTTTCTGATGTAAAATATGTTAATGAATCACTCCAAATCCTCTAGAATATTATTACATCAAACATAACATCATTTGCATTCCTGAAAGTATTTACTTGGCTGTCAACGCACTGGATTTGGTTAAAGTATTATAATTTTAATCTTAATGTTTTTTAAACAGACGAAAATCTTCTGATGGATGCGCTTCAGTCATAATTTAATTTAAAAATCGATTAAATTTATATAATTCAATTAAAATGCAAATTTATATTTATGTAACCGAAAAACTTTAAATCACGAATGAAAAAAGTAGTAAAAGTTAAAAAAATTTAGCATTTAATAATAAAAATAGACAGATAGTGTCGCGCGATTTTCCAAATAAGACAGTACAAATTCTACCGCGTACTACGTAAGTTGATCGATTAACAAGTCATGAAATAATGTAATGCTAATTTGTTAAACTGGTTTTATAGTTGAACCAAAAATAGCATTTTGAAAGGTGCATTTAGCAGATTAAAAATTCGAAAAAATAAAAGTAAATAATGCGGGAAAATTTTTGTTACAAAATAAAGTAAGCAACTGAAAGTAGTGCACACATTTGCGATAATCCTAGGGGGCAACGGTTTCGTTAGTTAATCACTCGATGCGCGAAGTCGCGCACAGTCTGATAGCAAAGCACTGCCAACGTGTAAAGGAAGCTACGCGTGCCGCTTCTTGCAAAAAACATTTATTTTATTATTTAGTGACAATATTAACGGATTCTTGGGATATTTGCAGACTTCCTGTTTTTTTTAAATAAAAAATAGTGTACATAGATAGCGGTTTCTTAAATTTTTCAGTTTCAATCAACTTTTTGGTTCTCCAATGCACGAGTTTTCTTGTTACTTCTTTCTCCTTCATCTTCTAGCCGGTCGTTGGTATCTAAGAATAATAAACTTATCAACTGAAAACAATGAGAAAGCATGGATTTCATGCAACAGTGCGGAATGTACCGATTAATCTTTCCGCGCCTAAACACACACGGAAAGACGTTTACACCTATAAAACAGATACTAAGACTCGAAGTACGCCGTTTTCTAATACTGGTATTGGTT